>FIZR01016138.1:0-26513 GCA_900060175.1 Ferrisia virgata
TCCTACGTGGCTTGGTATGTACATCAGTTTAATATCGAAGTTTAAGGTTTTGAGAATATGGAACTGGTGGTGGATGTGGTTTATTATAGGATAGGGAATCACTTTGAATCAGAAATTGTTTGTTTTGAAAATCAAGAATGGGAAGTGTAAGTAAACAATGTGAAATAGCAATAAGTTCAGCTGTGAAGATTGAGGAGTACTTTTGAATCACATAGTGCTTGACCATTTGATTGGTTTTAAACTATTGTGATTTTTGGTGACTAGGGTTCCGGGCAGTTTTAAAAATTACTATTGTTCAGAAATAGTCTACTGGAGAGAATAGCTTGTCGTGTGCCCCTCGAAAGCGGGTAAAAAATAAAAATTTTAGTCAATTTCTCTCACCAGTTCTTATAAACGAATATTTCGTGATATTTTGTACAGGCGATGTTTTCCCTGGTTTAAATCTGGGAGAGGGGGTGCTGAGAGATTGAAAACGAAAAAATTGTCCCTTTTTAAGCCAATTGATAGAGAATCAAAAGCTGTAGAACATATCCAAAAATAAACCTCGTAAGTCATTTAGGAAGGGGAGATGTGGGGTTTCTCCCTTTTTGATCTTGAAAAGGGGCTTTTACTCCTCCATCTCTCCACCAAATGGAGCTAAGAAGTTGAAACTTGGTATGTAACTTTAGTTGAAGCCCTTAATGTGCCCTTCAGAGTTCTCGACGTTTCAGCCCCATTTCACCCTTTCACAGCCTCAAAAAATTGTTTTTTTTGGGGGGGATTTTTTTTCTTATTTTTTGAATTTGTTCCTCGCTTAACTACCTTCAAAATTGAACTAGGAACTTGAAATTAGCTATGTGCCTTAAGTACGGGCCTGAAATGTGCGTTGGGGGGGGTCTTGACTTTTCAGCCCCATTGCACCCCCCTCACAGCTCTAAGTATCTGTTTTTTTGGTAAATTTTTTTCAATTTTCAGAGTTTGTTTGTCGCATAACTTCCTTTCTAATTGGGCTAGGAAGTTGAAATTAGGCATGTCCCATCTGTAGAGACCCTTGATGTTCGAAGGCTTCGACTTTTTAGCCCGGTTGAACCCTTCGTACCCGCAATGGGATGCTTTTTTCAAGTCTCATGATTGTAATACGTCACGAAAATCAGGCTGAAACAGCATGGCGTGCGATGCTTTTTTTATATATTGTTTTATTTTGTTTTGTTCAATGTCATAAGGGTTTGTACCAGAGCGTGTAGTACCGTATCATTTTCTCAGTAAATGATGATGGTGATAGACCCCAAAAAAATTGACTTTGCGTGGGAGGATTGGGCAGATTTTTGAATATGTGATTCAGTAAACCATTTCCTACTTAATAAGTTGCAACTTTTTGTTGAACAGCTCCACACCCCCTCCCCTTCCTTTGAGAAAAGAGAACGTCCATTTTTCTTATTTTACATGGTAGTAGGAAGTATTATGCAAGTAAAATACTACTATAAGTGAAAAAGACAGATTTTTGAGAATTATTCTTTGACAAAATTTCGTCTGCTTTTTACTTTCTCTACTTTAATATGCAACATAAGAAACGAATTTTCATATTTTCAATCATGTATTTAATACGAAGAAACGAGCAATTTTTCGACGTCTTTTCTACTTAATTAAACAGAACTGTAGAGAGTTCGTATCATGACCACTGTTTGGCATTTTCGGTGGTATTGGCTTATGTTTACGAATGATGGAGTGAATTATTAATCTCGCATTTGTAAGGAATTTAATCGCGAATGATTGTGCACTGTACAAATTACAAGTTCTCTTTATTGGTCACTTTCTTTCGAGTTCTAGGATACGACTGTTTTTTCGATGTTTTGGCAGTTTATCACTTCTTCAGTCGATCGATTTACGTATAGTTATTTTGGCTATCTAATTTTTTTACAATTTTTCACAATTACACGCAATTATAAGATGCCTTTATTCTGAAAGCTCTCAGTCTGGTATTTTTATCTAAAATTCGGGTGGTCAGTTTGTATTCAATATTTTTGGGAACATTATTCCTAAATATTCCTAAATATTCTCTAGCATATGGGGCTCGATCGATGCTCGGGAATATTATTCTCAATTCTAGTGATTATCCTGTTGAATCTATCCTCGAATTAATGTGACAGACAGCATGCTGAGAAATACGTCAAGGGCAATATTGAAAGGGAAGAGGTGAACTAAGTGATCGGCTGAGCTTAAGCGCGTAAGATCGTGGATCTGCCACCTCGAATAATCCAATATTGGACTTGTTTTAGGATTTTTCTGGCGATGGATTCTCGAAACGATGAAATTATGCTGAAAATCGCTTTTCTTAAACGTAGCCTCATTATTAGAACGCTGAACTAAATTATTAATCCTAATTGCACATTTAAGAGATTTTTTGTGTGGATTTTCATGTTTAAAATTTTGCATACCAACTTGATATGATTGCTTTCATCGTCTCGATGGAACATCATGCCCCCAACGAAGGCGATTGAGTGGGCGCCGACATATGTATATTAGTATTATCGTTTACATTTATGTACATGTGTAGGTACATGCCGGGTACATTTACACGACGATGCTCCATTACAAACATATTACATATTTTCTGACTTCCATGTATATTCAGGCCGCACATTTTAGCTTTGCTGCGTGAAAATGTTCTATACACGTCTAGTTGTACGTTGGTGTACGTAATGGTGTAAGTATTTGCGTATATATGTGTGTGCGTCAGTATATATGCATAGTGTATACATATGTACAGATTATAGATATATACACACATTCATAATATTTTAAAAATAGGTGAATCGCAGAGGTGGAATATATAGATGAAAAGAGAGCTCGATTAAAAAAACATTACTCCGTATCGCCTGTTCGCCTGCCAGTCTACTCTGTCTGCCTTGCCCGCCATCATTTAACCCCACCTATTACGTAATCCAAAATTAAAACGAAATTAATGGATATTACCATATTACCTTATGCGAACCACCGCCACTACCCCGCTTGTCGTTTTTTTTATTTCAACCATTACGCATTATACTACCATAGGTACACGTACGTCTACGTACTCATACATATACAATACGTACGTCCGACCGATTAAATCATTTTACGTTTTACACGCTCGCTCTCTGGCACCCTGCTCTTTGCCTTACTTCGTTGCTTCGTGTTTTACCGGCTTTATACCTAGCCTACTATGTACGTATGTACGAAAAATTATAAATATACCGGTCCCCTCACCACCACCCCTCTCCCCCTCACCCTTCGCATTTTCATCGTTCAGTACATGTTGTACGTGTAAAATAACGCACACATATCGAACTGTTTCTCTGGGTACCTAGACCTACGTATACACTTATACGACGACCACACTCCACTTCATTGCGTCGTCCATTTTTAGGGATTATATTGAAAAATCGCTCGTGCACACGTTAGTTAATGTTAATGCATTAGCATAATATAAGTTCATTAGGGCTGGCGACTATGATGGGGGGTCAAGCTGGCTGCGATTCGGCGAGCCGAATAGTTTTTAGAAAAGATTTAGTGGTATTTGATTTTTTTTTTTTTTTAGTAGGATTAGGTAGGTAGGTACTGTGTGGTAGCTTTATGAATGTTCATTAGGCATTATTATTTTAGCGAAGAAAAAGGTTTTTTGAAATAAGTAACTACGTAGGAATTTTAGTAGAGAATTAATCTGCGGCCTTTTTGGATTGATTTTCTACGCCCTGTTGTTAATGAAAACCAGGCTATTGCGGTAAAGGGGAAAGTATAAAAAAACAATCTGTTTCAGGGTCGTAGAAGACGATTGGCGGCCATTTTTCGCCATGTCAGATGTACAGAGAGTGTTTCAGTATGATATGTATTACCATTCATACGAGGATTTCAATCCAAATCATCATCAGTAGGTTTCAGTCGCTTACGACCCCCCCCCCCCATATTACACCTAAAAAAGCGCGCCATCTATCACGATCGTGTGCCTGTGAAGCAGCTCTTCACACAGAGTCCATTATTCACGCTTCGATGATGTCAGACCACCTGGTCGGAGACCTTCCTCTCCCTCTTTTGCCAGGGGCCTTACCACAGAGAATGTCTTTCTCGAGATTTCCGACTTTTCTGCTGGAATGAGAATAAAAAGTAGGACAAAATATAAAACTCAGAAAAAGATCTAATCCGAATCGGATTTATTACCTACACGATTTTCAGATTCCGCAACGTCTTTAACATGATCACGTAACATACCTTTCATCTGATTTAAGGATAGCTTCTCAACATCCTTCTTCTCCATGTTACCAACGAAATCCGGAAAAGTAGGTCGAATGGCCATAATAAAGTTCATTTTAATTCGATGCTCGGAAAAATTTTCACCAACCGCTTCTAACTCTGATAATAACTCGTCGAATCGTAAAATAAAATGTTCAACAGTTTCTTTATTTTTCCTAAACGTAATTCCTAAGAACTGATTTGTTACGCTAATAATATGGGCTAGAGATACTGATATACGAATCGAATCCAGTTTTTTAAAAATTTCAACCACAGTTTTTTCGCCACTCACTTGACGCCTATTGTTTTCGTCAAGGCGAGTTAAAACAAAAGATATCGCGGTTTCCTCTGAACGTTCGATTTCAGAATTCGACATATTATTGGGAATCGCGTTATTATCGATAAGAAAGTACAAACCATTTGCCTTCAGTTCATTATTGACGATTTTACGCCACATATTATAAGGCATTTTTTCTGCGAGAATTATCGCCGGATTTATGTAGTTCGGTGCCACAACAGGTGCAGGTTTCGCATTAGCCAATTTCAATTCCAACTCCAAAAGTTTCTGTTTCAAAACGCCGATCTCCACCGCCTGTGCCTGTGTAGGTGTCGAGTTTGAACCGCCACCAGTGCTAGTGCCAGTGCTTGTGCTAGTACCACCATCACCACCATTTTCATTATTTCGCCTACTTCTGGTGTTCATCTTTAAACTTCTGCTACCATATGAGAGCAAAAAGTAGGACAAAATATAAAACTTAGAAAAAGATCTAATCCGAATCGAAGTCAAACGTAGAATGTTTGTTTATGTTTATTACATTTACAACTTTTAAATCAAAACAACATAATTTTGATGGCCAATGATATCTTAATAGCTGGTCACATGTCCAAAATACCCTAGAATACGTCTCTCGCATACAACACTTGGCCTAACTGGCTGCTGTATTTCGTTGACGATTGAAATGTTGGTTCGTCGCACTGTCCAGGGTATCCTCAACATTCTTCTCCAAACCGACATCTCAAATGCCTCGATTTTTTTTTTGTCTTGTGCCTTCAACGTCCGTGTTTCCGTGGCATATACGAGGATCGTTCTAGAACAAAAAGTAGCCACCTTAGACTCTAGGTTTAAATGTACGAGTTGTCCCTTCGTCTTTCAGCTACGTTAATTTTGCAAACCGCGTTTCGATATTTAGGTTTATTTTTTAGTTATATGAATGTTTTAGGTGACTGAAAGCAACGAAAATGAGCAGTAATGAAAAACTATTCAGCCCTTTAGACTCTTGGAAAATCGCGACAATAACCGATAAAAATATTACAAGGTGCGGGGGGAGGGGAGGGAAAGGAGAATCAACAAAATCCACTTTGCTTTTTCATTACTGTTCATTTTCGTTGATTTCAGTCGATTAAAAAATTCATAACTAAGAGACAGAAACAGATATCGAAACGCGGTTTGCCACATTTTGCAGCTGAAAGATAAAGGAGTAACTCGTTTATTTAAAGCTATGGTCCACAATGCCTACTTTTGGCTCTAGAACAATTTGAACTGAAATCACCCGTATAAATGGTAGCACCGTATTAGTGAAACATCCTGTATATTAATTATTTCGCCTCTGAAACTAAAAATCATTTGCTCAGCTCGATGCTGAATAAAGTCGATCAAATTTGAGAAACAGGCTTCGATTGGTGGCGGATTTGATGTGCTAAAGTGAGAATGACCTTAGATCAAAATTCAGTTTCGCCCAAATTTGGTGAAGGGGGTGCTAAGTTGCTAAAATTACACAAATGGTTCCTTCTTAAGCTTATCGACTGACAATCCAAATGGGCATAACATATCCAAAAATCAGCCTCCTAGGTGAATTAGGAGGAGAGAAATGAGGGTTTTTCTCCGTTTTGACCTTGAAAAAACACTGCTCCTCTCTTATTTCTCCTTCAAACTGAGGCAGAAAGCTGAAATTTGATATGTAGACTTGATAGGGGCCGTAGATGAACCTCTTAGAGTTGAAATATGACGATAGGTACCGTTAAAACGTTTAAAATATTATGCAAAATCAAATAGGGCTCAAAAAACTGGAAATTTTATAAATCGTAAAGATATGTAGGATATACCTAATCATCATCAAAACCGAAAAACATGCAATTTCATAAAAATTCGGGCTCTAGTAATAAGTAAGTAGGTAGATGGGTACATTGTTCCGTCGGCGGCACACCGATGAAAATTACGTCCATCGAGTCGTCGTCGGTATTATAAAGCACGCGTTCATTCGTTCGTTCGTTTGTTCGGTTATTCGCTCGCTCGCTCGCTCGCTTGCTCGCTTGCTTGCTTGCTTGCCTAATCACCCAAGTATTAACGAAATTGCCGAAAAGCTCGGCCACCCGTTTCACTGTCTATAACTATCAGCAAATCAAAATCGAGCTTAATTAAGGTAAATCATTTTCAACGCGCTCAGCAATTAGTGGAACATTGTGCGACGTTTTAAATAACTCATTTTTGTAAAACAAACTAAAAACAGATGTGCCACTTGAAAACCCATTAATTAATAACAACACTAACTCGTTCTCGCGTGTTGTGTTTCCCAGCATTCCCCTCTTGGCTGGTTCGCGTTCACCCAACCCTCTCTATCCATCAATCCTATCCATCCAATGTAGATACCGAAAGCAACCAAAGTGATGCGAACCTGAAACCGTTTTCAGTCATCTGTAAATTCTATCTGCTCCTAATGCTTTTTCCCGTTCTCTATTTCGCTGTCTCGCTATCTCACTTCGATCATTTTATGGCTGTGAAAGCCGGTCGACGCGGCGGCGTTCATTTTCCGGCATTTTCGTGGCTCGACGGTGTTTTCCTCCATGTAAGCGACCGAAAAGCCGCGCGCGTGTTTTTAACAATTTATCAAGACGATGACGACGTTCCATTATACGTAGTATTTACACGCCGAAGTAGATACGTACCTATGTATAAAATTTCGCATTAATAATTTCGCTTTCTAGGTACTTTGCATCGTAATGTAATTGTTTCAACTCGTAAAAAGCTCGCTATGTATGTATATTGTATGCTGAGACTTCATTTAATTACGTTCTGTGTTTTCCATCCGCCTCTTTGGTATGGTTTTGAATTGGTAGGATTTAGGTGGAGTTGAAAATTTTGAAATATGAATTTTTAATTTTACATTTGTATTTAATATCTGTGGTAACACTGTTGAATGGATGAAACTTACCCGTCATTCGCCCCCTCCTCCCCAGTTCTCTACAGCATCTTGCAGTAATTTATATGTAAGAACGAGAGACGTATGATAAGTGTAGAAATTCCACGATTCTCGCGGATGCCCAACTTCGTTCAACGAGAGCAAAACGAGATTGTAAACTCGCGAGTACCGAAAAAAAAATATAGAAAATACGACACTCGCGTAATTGCAAACGATTTATTGAACAGTAGTCACAAATAGCCAGTATATAACAAAGGTTCGACTTAATTTAATTTGCATGCATGTAAAGAAGTTAACGACGACGAGATCCCAAATTTCTGGCATCTAAAGAGGTAGAAAGAACCATACGAAATATCCCCATTAGTTTCCTAAAGCAAGCGTTGCATAATTTGTATTTCCTGAACACGAAATTCACTAAATTTCCAATTTGTAAGTGCGAAATAAGTCGAATAGCTCCAATTGCAATGTTTATTAAAGAAATTGGAAATTTAACAAGTACATCATTCGCACAAATTCTATCTTTCTATCTATCTGGTGTGCCTACGAGAGACAACAACGTAATGAGCAAGCCCAAATGAAGTAACTTTAAACATAATAGGTACGACAATCGCAGGATGCCGAAGGAAGTTTGAAATAACCGAGTTATTTTACACACATAAAAAAAATTCTATACTCAAGAGCAAAAAGGACGGAAGTTACAAAACATGAATTTTTTAAAAGAGGGAAAAAACCACTTCCATTTGGTAGCGCTTGTCAAGCACTCTCCGAGTGTGTAAAAATCTAAAAATCCATACAAAAGGACTTCCATCCTTTTTGCTCCTGAGTACAGTATTAGTAAAAATTTTCCTATGTATGGACGGTTTTTTCATTATCCTTAATAACCAGGCCTGGAAAATTTAAATGAACATCTCAAATTCATCCTCAAACTCAGCCCAATGTGAAAATTTGAACGATTTCAACCGGTATCAACTATCAAGCCAAGTGATAGATTTTTACTTTTAGGCAAAAATAATAATAATAAATTATAATTTATATCAGACAGAGACATGCCCAAATATGGTCGTAATGGACCAGTAGGTCCATGAAAATAATACATTTTGACTTCTGAATATATTTTGATCAGGTTCTATCTTGGAGAGCACTACTGGATAGGAAAAGCTATTTTTAACACTAGACAGAACATGATCGAGGGAAAAAGAGTATCATTGAAAGGATAGATTTTCCTTTAGAATATCACTAAAATCAGGCTAAAAATGCGCTAATTCCATTACCTTATGCAGGTGCAGTAACTGAGTATTCTGTATAGCTTTAATTGATGGTAAAAATCGAATTTGAAATTGAAATTGCAATCAATTGTAATCGAAATTATTGCAGAAATCAAAATTGAAAAACGAAATCGAGATCGTTATCACTTTGATTTTCCACCCTTCCTAATAACAAATTTGATTGTACTTTCATAGATTTTACTGGGAGGGGGGCTGCTCTGACCAGGTGCTGAGCTGAAGTTCTGGGCTATGATGTGATGTTTGGTCGATGTGGTGTTGCCATTATTTAATGTGACTAATCCACTAAGAAACAAAAACAAAAGAAGTAGAGGATTCTCCACTTGGCTCGATTTGGAGGGGAGATGTGTATGGGACAAGCTCAAATAAAAAATCTTCATACCGTGATGCTTTCAGAGTCAGGTTTTCCTGTTGCCCACGCCCTTAGCTGTGGAAATTCCTAAGATATAGATTTCTTCAATGTTTGTCAATTTTCAGACAATACACTTTCAAGTGACTGCATTTCCTCTCACGGAATTTAATTGCTACGGCTTGGTATATAATTTTGGAAAGCATAGATACACTTTTAAATAGATAATGGACTTTTATTCTCTTTGTCATCATCACGTTAAATGGTTTAGTTCGTTTGTTTGTACCCTGGTGCTATTGTGTTGCGTCGTTCATGGTATGTTGTAGTTCTCGTCTTTTCTTGTATTACCAAGTTTACACGATGGAAAGTACAAAGTAGAAAGAGATGAATGTTAACGTTGATCGAACGAAAATGCTGAAATTTTCGTGCACATTTGTACATATCAGTTACGTTATATTTTGATTTTCGTTTCATCGATAATTGTGAAATCAATCATATTTGTATCGTCTATTGTATTCGGAGATGGAATAGGTACATTGATCATTGAATGCTTCTACAACTTGTAACAATATATGATAATCGTTTACCAGCGCGTTGAAATTTCTTGAATTTCAAAATCAATTTAATCTGATATTATTTTTAAATTCGTTGGAATTATTTATGTTGATAACGTACTAACTTTTGTGGTGTCATGAATTCAACTGTATTTTTTTTTTTGCTGTTTGATGGATCATATAAGTGTCAGTGTATTCTTTATCGTAACTTAACGTTTGTTCGTGAGTTTATTTTTTTTCCATTTTGAAATCAGTTCTGATCATGTACTTTAGGTTTGTAGTATCAAATACGTACATTGCAAACATATGTAAGTAGTAATTTTATAATATCTATTGGCGTCATCACACCTCTTTAGTAGTTGGTTTCAAAATTTCACATATGTCTTCACCTTCAGTTGCCATTTCTCCTCTTAAGGTAATGGTAACTATTATGGTAACACAAGTTATATTATAATTTATGACAAGTTGTCGGCACAATATAATGCAGGTTAACAAAGAATTTTGAAATTTGCCAAAAATACCACGACTAGCATGTAATTTAATTTTGGACCGAGAAAATCGTGAGTTAGAAACCACGTTGGGCGCCACTTTGTAACCTGGCATCACCCAGATTACACACAGTGGCTTATGCCACTCTCATGGGTGGTGAAAACCACCCATGGTAATTACGACCACTCGCCATGTTCCTTCTCTTCGCCCGATCGCACCTTAACCCCCGCTGCCAACCCGTCGGCGTCTCTACTTCATCGTTTCATTATTAATACTATCAAAACAGAGAAATGAAAAAGGATACTTTTTACACCTGCTGACGAATTGAAGAACGCGCAATTACTCACAAATAGTTTAATTTATTTTAATTCAACACAAAGATAGGTATAACTTGAATGGCAGGAACTGAACACCATATATACAAAACAACGACACAGTTATAAACGATACATTTAAAGACGACAGCAACATATGGTACCAACTGAGCAGAATATATAAAAGATATTAGGCTGATCGTTCTTATCAGAACCCCACCACCAGTTTTATACGTAGGTAGGTAGTCGCTCTCTGTGTAATATATAATATTACAGTATACAGAGTAAATATAACTGGACCACTGGCTCCCTGATAGATGTCAGTGGCGTGTGAGTACTCCTAGTGGAGTCGGATGTCCACCAGCCAGCTTAAGAGCTTGCTGGAAGTCCAAACGAGTCGCTTTGCAGTCTGAGTACATGACCTGTGGTAAGATAACGAGATCTATTACCGTGAGGCAAAAGACCTAGTTTTTTTCATTCCTCGTGCAATATCCGACTACTGACATTATAACTTTGGGTGGCATGGATGGCAGTTGGTCGATGGCTTCGTACAGGGTGGCTGTAGATATCTGCGTTGGGTAATATTTTGTTTTATCGAATCCTATGCTGTACGGTCACTTAGACAGTTTTACCATTAGCAGGACGACTAGCTGCTGGCCAAGATCTCTGCTTCTGTTTTCGGATTTTATCCTTAGACCACAATCCTCTAAAGTTTTTCACCCACAATACTCCACTTTGGAGTCCAGCCATTTATCATTGTAGGGGCTGCTTGTATTTCTCGTTCATATGACGTCAGATGTGTCAGAGGGAAGGATTCATATCGGCGTATCTTTGCTCCTGCGATGATTAAGATAGGCAAAACATTCTACGTACATGTAATTTGAGTTGCTTTATTTGTAGTATGGAGGCAGTACTGTCGAAATGAAACACCCTGCATAACTTATGAATTGTATTTATTCCTGATAGAATACAATGATTTGTTCGGTTTTCGTACTCGTGTTTTTTTTTGCTTTTTTTTTTACGAATTTTCGAAATCATTTTACCGTATTTGACCGAGCAAAGCCAGTTGGATTCATTAAAATACCTTCACATCGTAATCGTAATCGAAAGACAACTGTAGTGTAAAGATGAATTTTGCGGATGTACGAATGAGAGACGTGGTGGCGATGAGAACGACGACGACACGAACGGTCGTTGAAAGCGGGACGGGACGACGCGACGAGAGCCGATCGGCGCTCGTGCTATATTTTGGAACTCGGCTTTCGTCAATACGTGACCAAAATACGTAATAATACGGCATGGCACGACGAACGACGTCTTCGTGGTCGTTGTCTTTTCTTATACACTCTCGTTCTTGGTAAGTCGCTGTCGTCCTAGTCGGTATTTCATCGTACTGTATGTGTAGTATAGTATTCTCGAAATACGCGGCTATATACTCCCCATCGTCTTAACGTCGATTTGGACCACGTGCCTTGGCCGTATCCGGGGGTCTATCTACTTACTCGTATATACGTACGTGTAACTAAATTCGGACAATTCGTAGCTATTTTCTCGGTTTCCTTTTTGGTATTCATAGCCTAATACGCGAAAGATATTTACGTACGTAAGTTGACGTTCTGCTCAGCTCTTCGAAAGTACAACTATACCATATCGATAGGTTAGCTAAACAAAGCTCTATTCTTACGTAAATAGGTAGGTTGGTAGGTAGGTTAGGTATATTGTATACCCGATACACTTCGCTTCGATACTCGTACCAATAACATAATGAACCTTATACACAGTATCCTGCCCGAATCATCGTAAATTCGAACGTATTAAATCGAGACTACGTTATCGTAGAGAGATGGTAAAGGCAGTATAGAGAGCGCCGAAGAGAAGAAAACTCGTCCCCGTATTCGAGCAATTTTCTCGCATGTGTATAACCTGTACCCTGTGTTGAAAAAAGTCTTTCGCTCGTTCTCTGCAGCAACTTTAGCTATATGCTGTACGATGTATACTTACTTCTATGTAGTTTGGAAGATATGTAAGGATTATGTAAATTTGTCTCGGATGTTTATACGACGCCTCTTTTTTTCTCTTCATCACTGTTTCTCTCTCTCTCTCTCTCTCTCTCTGCCTTTCTGTCTTTAAGGTCAATTTTTTTTTCCGTACTGTTGTGCAAATACATAATACTTCGTACGACTAGGTCTAGGTACATAGAGCTACGATGTACTCTATTGTACCTGTGCAGATGTACTTGGTACCTACCTGATCCACGTGTCATGTTATGTCGCGCCTGCATACACACGCGTGAAGAAAGAACCATGACGAAGAATCACTCTGCTGGAACGTAAATACTTTTCCGAGTGTATGATTTGTGTGCATTGTGTGAATAGTTTATTTTTTTTATTTTTTTTTTTTTAATAATTTTTTTCCATCCGATTATCGAAAGTACGGTACGTACTTAGATTTTATACGCTGGCTGAGCATGCGATCATATTTAGTATTGGTATTCTTTATTTGTACATATATTGTTGCTCGTTGCGAATATGTTTTGCAGAGGTATTTTGTCCATAATGATGGTTCAAATTTATATCGTTTCATATTTAAATATGACGTCATCGCAAGGTATATAATTATTATGTACAAGCAACATTAAACCAATTAAAGTGAAACCTTTATTACTTAATTATAGCCATTTTTCTTTTACTACTGATTTAGGAAAAAGGTTCGATGTTGTTGAATGGTAAAAATTAGCCATCCGATGTCCGAGGGTGTGTTCTCGTGTTACGTTTTCATTTTTACCTGTTGTAGTGTCATTTTTTTGCATCATTTTTCGCGACTCTGATGTGCTATAATTTTATCATCGTAGCTTGTAGTGTACCGAAATGTATGTTTTTGAAGGCGCAGATTACGAATCTGTCACTATTTTGCACTTTGAACAGTGTTTTTGAAAACTAGGCACGTTTCAGAAAAATGGTAGATGTAATGGAAAGGGGTTGCATGTGCATAATTTTCTAATTGCAGGCGCACTATCAGTCTGATCAGAGTTTGGCACTTCGTGAGGTTCTGTCGACGTATAAATCGGATACGCCGCACGGGTAGACCGTAAAGTCGTGCTATGTGCGGAGTGCCCTCCGTATTTACGACTCCTCAATTCCGCTCGGACGGGGTAACCGCTCTGACGGAGTCTCACTCAGACTGAGAACCTACTCTGAGGAGATAGACACCTTTCGCTCGGACGGGGTAACCGCTCTGACGGAACAAGACTGGAGAGTTTGCTTCTCACAAAAGAACAAAGATGTCGAGAACGTCTTTTATTCAAGCAAAAAACATGACTGCTCGATTTTAGGTTGAAAACAGCTTATATATATATATACTAAAAATAACATTTATAAAGGGCCAATAGGATAGGTGGAAATTACGTAATTGTCGGATAAAAAGTATTAAGATTGTTTTTTAAATGGAGTGATAGTAGAATGTTTTCAAGTTAGAAAGGGTACATGGTGTTACTTTTTTAGGAGAAAGCGGCTTGTTATAGGAAAAAGGTTCTTCAGTATGGTATTACTCCCGACAGTTCCCTCGTCAAGTGTTATGCTATTTTCAAAACAATAAGAACACATAGCCATGTAAGGAGAAAATCAAATTGATTGCATTTTTAAAAATCCTCGAAGTTATTTAAAAAATTAATATGTAATTATGATTTGTATCACCTACTTCTTATTACTAATCAATTATTGATTTTCTAAATTCATTATTTTTGTAGCGTGTATTAAAAAAGTGTATATCTTACTGCACGGGAAGAAATGAAATCTAGATTTTCATTAGGGTTTCAGTATAGCATTTCATAGTTATTTCGCCATTAATGTAAAACTCTTCCTGATACGTGTAGTTTTCTGTTGAATGGAGTAAAATATGGCGAAGATGGTAGACTGACCATATGGCAGAACTGAGGATGACGCAAACGTATGTTATTACTTACCTCTAATTCACTAAATAATTACAAAAAGTAGAGACCACTGTTGCTATTGCAACAATTTCGGCCACAACTTGAAACTAGACAGCAAATCTTTTCGACCAATTCCTAAATTGATTTTTTCTAGATAGAACTTTTGATTCATCGGATGGTTGATTTACAATCAATCTTCAGCACCTGTTACCCATTACAGTCAATTTTTTATCCAATTTTTGATAATTTTCAATGGTTTTTTTTTTTTTTTTTTTCATAATCTAGGTTTATTTTTACCCCTTTTCGTCATAAAAATTTGCTTACCTTTACTTAAATAGATGATTCTCTACGGTTGCAGAGCCACTTATGATTGTGTGACTATCGCAGCCAGGATTTCTGAACCAGTCTCCTAAACTGCTGAGCACAGCCTTAGTTTACATACGAAGACAATTTTTTTATGTTTGAATTTCATTTTTTGTGATTTGAAAAAATAATAGGTATTGACGAAAAATTACCGGAAGCTTAACGATAGGTTGGGGGGATCATGAAGTATTGGGTTGGGCGGGTTCCTCAGCTGAATGCTTGCTCGAATAGTTCAATGGCTATGTATGTCAAAATGTTTATTCATAACTTTTTAAAAAGCTTCCATAAGTTCTCAATTAGAAAAGTTTTATTAAAGTAACAGGAGTACGCCCTACCACTTGACATGATTAAATTTTCCTCAATTTGTTTATATATGTATTTTTGAAAAAAATGGAAATGGAAATTTCAATCAAAAGCTTTTTTTACTGCAATATTCAATTAATTTAGAAAAAAAAAATACTAAAATTAAATAAATATTTCAATAAAAGGAACATTGTCCAAAATTTACTTTTCATCGAATTTTTTCTTTGAATAAAAAAAAGAAAAAATTCAACGAAACAATTTTTTTTCAAAATATTTTAGCAAGTTGGGGAAAATTTGGTTATGCGAAGTGGTGGAGGGTACCTTGTTACTTCAAAAAAAGATTCTAATTGGGTACTTGAAACAGGTGTTAAAAAAGTTACGAACAAAAATTACATTCGTGATATTCATCAACCGCATTACCTATGCCCCTAAGTTTTTCATTAGAAATACTACATTATATTTGACACATTTTGGTGTAAATCAGACATCTTTTATCTTTTTTCTGCTATATTTTCGATAGGCAACACATACTACATGAGTCCAACTTGTGTTGCTTTACTTGTGGTTGTGAAGGAGATACTACCAAGGCGGAATACCCTGTATAAAGTGAAATCCAAATTTTTTTTTGAAATACCCTACGGCCCATGTACGTGCTTTTGGCATTTTTGACATTTCATCTCCAAATTACCCTCGTACAAACCTCAGACATTATGAATTTTAATGTTTTTTCGAAGTGTAATCACTTCGGCTGAAACTTGATACATGGATCAAAAAGGTAGCTATCATCACATTTTGGATATTCCATCTCCGATACAACCTCGCTATAACCTTCAAAATTCGATTTCTTTTTTTCACTATTCTATTCTACGTATCATCGTACTTCATTTAGTTATTCGATCAAAAAAAATAGAGAGAAAACGAAATTTTTTCAATTTTGTTAAAATTGTATACTTTTATGTGTGCGAGTAAGCGGAATAAATTTACGAAAAATCAAACTCAAAATGCCGATGGAGAAGTATCCTTGAGTATATAACTGGAACGTGAGTGTATACAAAAGAATGTGCACGTCTTTAATGACATTCTTTTCACGCATCCTGCTACATTTTTAATATCGTATTTTTGGGTGCGAAAAATTCACAAGTCCATTTATGTACCTGCAGCGTTAAAAAAATTTTTTTTTCATTGGTCAGTGTGTTTGATATCTATGGTCATCTCGTATCTTTCAACATTCGGTTGCTTCGCAGCTATTATAATATGTTTTCGTGGACCTTACGACGAGTTGAATTGTTGAGTGGTTGAATAATGAACTTCGTATCGTTTTTGGAATTACGTATATTTTAGGTATAGGTATTTCAGGTATCGTAATGACAACACTTAGGAAGAGCTGTACTGTTGCATAAGGGCAGGTTATTAATAGAAAAAGAGGAGGAAAATGAATTTATAAACTTGTCTATCGAGTGTAATGAACCTGCAGAGAACGAGCATAAGTACGTCTACGTACGGTATAATATCACGTCGAAAATATCTATACTCTTATGAATCGAAGACACACTACGCAGCTTACGAGACGAGACTGGAATAATATGTACATCTACATATTGTTATGTATACGTGATTACCTAGTGTAAGCTAATGTACTACATACTAAGTGTACTGTACGTACATTTAATAACCAAAATTGGACCGGAGAATTGAGGGTTGTGAATTTTAAATTACTCGAGCACCGTCGTCGCGTCGTCGACGTCGAGTAATCTAATAAGTAAACACACTCGACACATAGCAGTTCGAAAACCACTTGTAAATAAATTCTCAATACTAATTATCCAAACTAATAACATATTGCATCTGCGACGATGGCGGCGAACAGTTAATTTACTCCACAAAAACGTGTAACATCAAGGGGGTGATTCATTATATATGTAACAATCGCCAGTTTCGTAAATTACTAGATGAAATCGACGAATAAAAGTACGAATTTCAATCTTATATTGAATTATTTATATGGGTAAATGGTATTGATTTATATATTATTCTGTCGATTGGTGATTTTTGACCAGAATACGACCACCTTTGATAGGCTTTGTTCCTTTTTTTTTTGTTTTTCATGAGGTAATTATTATTAGTGTTTTTAGTTTGTAAATGTGGTACCTTACCGGTGCCTTAAAATTTAATGGGCTCAACACATCATCCATTCTGAACAAGTGGGAATAATAATTTGATTGCTATGTAGTTAAAATTCTTCTAGAAAATTTCAAATTGTATTTTTTTTGTTTGCAGTTAGTTAGTTATGGGTATAATCATGTGATCTTATAAATAGTCATTTTAAAATTTTCCTTAAATGAAAGGGTGCCTGCTAGGGTGGGTTGTTTTTGACTCTTTGAAAATCGAAACGTATGGAGCGGGGTGAAAAGAAGGGGGTGAAAATTTCAACCACCTATCCCTTGTACAGATTTCAATCCGGCTCCAAAATGATTCAAAATTTGAAAAACATCGAAAAATAAAAAAAAAATTAATTAGAGATAATTTTAGCACGACCCAAAAAGATCATTTGAGACAATTTTTAAATGTGAACCTCCTTTATGTGGCCTTATAAAATGTGGTAATTTTTGGAATATTCGTGTATTTAGAAAAAAAAATTGTTGACAAATTTGTAAAAAAATTTATAAAGACTCATAAAATGGGAAGGTTATCAATGTAAATAACCCAACTAGCCCATTTGAGAAAATTTTCAACCGCTATCTTGTTCTCAGTAGGAGTATGAATTGTAAAATTAGTGAAAATATAGCAAAATGGCAAAAAACCAGTCAAATGAGAACTCCTTAACAAAGGAGCTGGGGATGGAAAATCGCTTCTAATCAGCTAAATGGATTGTAATGTTGATAATCTTCCTTTTTTATGAGTACCCAGCTCTCTGAATTTTTTTTAGATTTTGTAACTTTTTTTTTTTAAATAAATAAACGAATTAGTGAAAAAAATGTATTTATCTTATATGACCTTATAAAAGAGGTTCACTTTCAAAAAACATCTGAAATGTTCACTACAAATAAAACTAGTCGTACTAAAACTATTTCTAATAGTTTTTTTTTTAAATTTTGAACCATTTTAGAACAGGATTAAAATTTTTACTAGGGATAGTAGGCTGAAATTTTTACCACGGTTCTTTTGACTCCACTACACGATTATTGTGTCCTATCAAGTTTAGATTTTCTCTTTTTTTTTAATCAACACTTTCACCTCCGCATATATCCCCCCCTCACGTGATAGCCATCGGTTTTCTTGACCCGGAAGGAAAACGGTGAAGATGGAATGCTACAATGTTTATTATCGAAAAAGAAATTTAGAAATCTTGGCCTTGATTGGGCTGCTACTCTTCGGCCATCCAATTTTGAGTACGATATAGCTCGATGTTAATTTGAAAAACATTTCCATTGGCCGATGTCACCACGTTGAGCTAACAATTGATCTATCTTCTTCTGACATGGAAAAACTGTACCTCGTTGTATAATACTCTGCTTAGCATCAATATATAGTTGGTGGATCGCTTCTTTTAAATTATTTCGGACGAAGGGCGTGATAATTTCGATGGTGAAACCAGTACCTCCAAATCGAGGGAAAAAGTTTTGACTATCGTCTGCTTTCGTCTCCCTCCCCCCACCCCCGCCAATTCAGCACTCGTCGTTACAAAGCAAAGAAAGGTATGGGAAACAGCATAATATTATTCTCGCTTTGAAAATCAAATCCGTCTAATTTATATTCGTCGAATTAACATTTTTCAATTACCTATTCGCTCGATGAAATTCGAAACCTAATCAGGTACCCAATTTGAAATAAATTTAATAAATTGAAAAACGGGGAAAAAATACGTGAAACGATGGAACAGTACGGAACGAGATTTACGAAGCGACCAAACGGCGACAGATTTACCATCGCGAAGGGGAAAAACTTTTACTGTATTTTCAACGTGGTTGGTTCGCTCACCACACCACCACCTCCACCACTACTCCTCTCCTATCACACGTGATTGGATTTTGGTAGCACGACACCAGTCACCAGTCGTCACCGAAAAGAAATTACAAACAAACGCATCTGCTATCGTCTGCGGTTTCGAATAATAATTAAGTTTTTTTTTTTTCATATTTGTTGCAAGCTTGCAGTGTTTTGAGGAAAATGATTGGATGAAGATTATCTTAATGTTATGTACTGATATGTTTTTTTTTTCATATTTTTTTTTTTTTTCACAGATTATTATAGGTTTTGTACTCTTATAGTTATTATTATTCTTGTGCCTAGAAATCGTAATGAATTAGGGCACCGCGAGTATGAGGTTATTCGTTTGAATGTAGGAATATTTACGGTACTCTTGGTAATATTACTTCAGGTCTAGGATAATATGTGCTGTTCTACAGTATGTACCAGCTAAAATGCAACCTTAAAAATTCAAAGTGTATATTCCGTAGTCAAAAACATTTTTTGAAACATCTTAAAATCGTAAATATGATTAAAATTAGTCACAATAAGCGCTGGAAACGCGAAGTCAGCTCATTTTGATTTTGTTTTACCAAAAATTTTGTTAATTTCTGCAGTTATCTTTCTCTTTAGATCTGAAATACTCTCCAATTTCCAAGTATGCTAAATATGGAAACCATACCAACAATTCCAGCTTTTTTGTAATACAACCGATCATACATGCATTTTGGGTGCTAACCCTCATTCAGAATAGAGTGCTTATAGGAGTCGTACTGAAAATTTGATTTCATATTTGTGATCAGGGGGTTCGATTTTTGCGAAAATGGCACTAATGTCATGAACGTATTCGATGTGAGGAAGTGCTACTCGGATACATAAGTGGCTTCTATGGAAGTTGTGTTTCTCGACTGTGGGTTTCTGCGCTTTGAAGCTGCCATTATACTGAATTCGAAAAAAATTGTGTGGATGGTTCCATTACGAACTTGTAAATATGTTAGAGAAGCATCAATATTGCTTATCGACGTTGTTGTTGAAATAGTAGACATCGAAATTGATGATACTGAAGTCAAATTTGAAAATCTTTTTGGAATGGTATTACGCAGGGTTGGGGGAGGGGGTGATTTCGCCAAAGACGTGGCTAGATGCGTTGGCGGTATTTCGAAACGCTTCTATCTAGAAGGCGTTGCAGGAGCAGTTCGGACGATATTGATAGAACAGATCACATTTTTCGGTTGAATAACTTCGAAGGGTGAAGGATCTCTAATTTCCAACATCACATCGATGCAAAACATCGCTGGTTTCCCGTGCAAAATTTGATCTCGAGCTGTTTCATAATATTCCTCGTCAAGTCGGTGATAATGTCCGTCCGCACACTTCAGAGTCATCTGTGAACATATCAACGCATTTTTAGTAAAGGAGAATTAATCTTATTTTAAATGAAGGATTAACGATCATGATACCGAAGGAAAATTGAGAAAATTTTACACCAGAGATGTCGCGGCTCGAACCTGTGGCTCTCTTCTCAATACTACAATTTTTCATTTTTGAGAACCGAGGATTGTACAATATTACAATTTTGTAAGCTGAACTCGTGTTTCAAACGCATGTACTGAGGTGGGTAGGTGGGGGCAGGGGGAGGTGAACTAACGAGCCAAAATTCTTCCTAGAGAGTTTTCAGTCCACAGGAACCGACTTGTACCAGATAGTTTGAAATTCCCAACCAAGGGCCAATTCACCTATTCTCGCCTCGCAATGCTCTTTCACCTTTTTTATTTTTGAGGAAAAGAGGTAGCATGGTACATTGGTGCAAAAGTAAAAGTTTGAATCGTAATCGAATATTACTCGATTTTTTTCTCTCGTTCTTCCTAATCGCGGTTCAGCTGTATATATATGTATATATTGATCGAGTGGCACGCTATGAATTTTTTATTCGTCGTATTAATTGGGTTAGTATGTATCGTTATTAAAGTGTATTACATGTACAAGTAGCACATATTCGAATCAATAATACCGTATTGAATGGTAAACACACGTTATTTCTACCAAGTATCGAAGGTTAACTCTCTTTGATGTCCCCATGGTGGTAATTGACTTGACGTAAGCCTAGGCATATGTATCGTTGTGTAGTAAATTTCTTCGTCGAAAAAATAAACCTGCGTACTTAATTTATGTACGGTACATTCAAAGCAGAGCTAAATCTAACCTTCACGTTTATATGTTGGTACGTTTTGACCAGATGCACGAAAAGTTTACGCTGCAGCGAAAGAAACCATAATAATGTAACGTTTACGGTTATTCAAAGATTAGGATATATATTCGATGCAAGTCAGCAGGCTCTATTGAGTAGTTCTACGTAGTTAGGTACTCGTGCATATTATGAAGTAATATCGTAGTTTTCGAACATTTCCATTTAGTGGTGATGGTGGTGGTGCTGGTGGTGGTGTTCATCGTCATTGTCGTTATCAACGTCAAACTAAATACATGGAACAGTGCAAGCGTTAAAGGGTGGAAGAAGAGATGGGATGCGAGGGACTCTTTTAGTTTCGGCAACGACGACGACGACATGTCCGGAAAATAAACTTGGGTTTTGCTGGTGGTCAAGTTGTGGACAAAAGATTACGGCGATGGTATTCTCTCTACCATTCTGCTCACCTGAGCTGTAATATTCGGTCTGCGCTACATGCAATACATTTAATGTGCACCACGTAGATGATGGTGGTGATGATGATGATGATGTGTAACGTGGTACATAAAACCTCAATAGCCCTTTCCTATTGATACAGCCGGATGAGAAACTTTCATCATCAATACAACTACTGCCCAATAGTTAGTTAAAATTTAACTAATTCTCTTTGACGAACATGCCATACCGAAAACTTCTACCATCCGTGTAATTAGCCGGCTGCGTTAATTTCATCGCTCCAACGTAACGTAACGTAACGTAACGATGCGATGGACGAAGGTGATTTCCAGTCCACTTGCGTCTTCCAGCCATCTGCCCGTCTCGTCTGTGTTCGCTTTAGCTTGGTTATTCCTAATCTAGCCGCGAGTTAGGTCGCGTTACGTAATTTCTGCGGGCTCAAATCTCAACCACCGCAGTGGCAGTGTGGTCAAAAGATGGCTAGTTGGTTGGGGAAGGGTTCTGTTGTATGGGTTTTAACCAAAGTGGATCATTTTTATAATTTTGAATATTGGCCTGAAAATGCCTATCTGGTCATCGTATGAAACACTTTTAAATTTTGAAGGGACAAATTTAGTGATCTCAGGGTGTGGGTGTGTTCACATACTACCAGATGGCAATACTTCTACAAGGGAATGATGGCTAAACTGCCATCATTCGGATCCTTACAGGATCCCTTTATTCTTATTTACTAAAAACGCGATTTTAAAGTTATGACTTTAATACTTAGCTCAGTATTTCCTGGATCTTGAAGTTGAAGCAAAAAGAATTGATTAAGAAACAAGACCACTTTAGGGGTCAACTAAAGAAGAACTTTAATAAAAAAAATTAACAACTACTAAAAATAAGGTATAAAACTAAATGAACAACCGACTATACAAAGAATAAGGTATCTGACGAAACGAAAAACCAAGAAGAAGTACAACGAATGAGATATTAGATTATAACTAGTGCAATTACGAATCGCAAAACTCGTGCCGGATCCCCTCCACTAGTTATTGCGATAATATGCAATAACTGCATCAACCGTATTACAGTTCTTTATCCATTTTTTGATGTTATTGTATGTAGGGTAAACTGGGGTTAAGTGGAACGATTTTCATTAAATTCACGATTGCGCGTATTGTATTAAACTTGTGAAAGTGAATCAACTCCTAATTTGAAGAGTTGGATTTCAGCTTTTATACCTATTAAAATTTTTAATTTTGGTCAAGAACTTTCCGAGAAAAAAATTTTTGAAGAGACAGGTGAAAATTGTTCCACTTATCCTGGGTAGCGGGTCAAGTGGAACAGGGGGCAGGTCAAGTGGAACGTGTTATTTTCCATAAGAAAATAATGTAAAACATGGTGATACAAGTCGTATTATTTATTATTGATACCTAAATACATAAATCGCAAACATAATCTTCAGGAGTATCCCAACCCGAACATAATTGATGCGCCCACAGCCCACAATTCACGCACCTAAACCATAGCTGTGTTCCATATCCGACTTTCCCGCAAATTAAACAAGTTTCGGTGGATTGTGGATCTTCGTAGTGATTGAATTCACCTTCGCTGCTAGAGTCATCGCATAATTTCTTCATATCGATGTCTGATTCATCACTCTCACTATTATCAGATGGCTGCATTTTCAATTTTTTCGAACAAGAAGCCTTTTGCTTAAGCACATTTCTTTTCTTCACCTCTTTGCCGTTTCCTACTTTCTTCTTAGCTTTGTTTTCCTTATCCTCTGCTTTCTTTTTCATCATCTCTTCTTTTCTTGTGAGCTTTTCCAATTTTTCTTTCTTCTTAGCTTCTCGTTTTTCCAACATCGCCTTTTTTCGATCAACTTTTTCTTGTTCCAAATCTTTTTTTCACTGGATTTCCGCCTCAATAGAGTTTTTCACTGGCGTTGACGTCAAAATAAGAGATTTTCCTTTTTTTCTTCCTTTATTAGACGCTTTTCTTGGCTTAGCTTTCGGGTATGGGCATACATCTTCGGGAGGAGTTATTGCAGTTTCCTCATTGGCAGGTTTATCAGGTGTCAAATTATCAGGCATTGAACTAGGACCAGCTATTGCTAGAAGAGGCTCATTTGGATTGATAGGCGATGAGGTTGTATTTATGGACAGAGCTGGCATTGCTACATCCGTTGCTACATCCGTAGTTGAAGGTTCAACGAATGCTTCATTTCTCGAATCATCGACAGTCGCAGCTTCTCGATGTTCTGGAGGTACTGGACAGTCTCTATCCGTAACCCTGGCTGGATTGAAATCGTCATCCGAAAATATTTGATCATTGAAAAGTTCGATACCAGATTTCGAAAATCCCAACGTAATATTCGACAAAGTAGAAGATTTTCCAAAAGCTTTACCAGCCAATTCAGCCATATCCATGATCGAAATTGCCATTCCAGGATTGTTATCTGATAAATCGTACGTTTCGCCGAAGTCTCTGTGGCGCCATGTGTTGATGGCTATCGGTTGACGATCGGCAGATTTTATTGCCTTATCGTTAGGTTTAGGTTATTTTTAGCTTGTTCCCCTCTTCCGAGGATATTGATATGTGGTTTTAGACACGTATACCGTAGCTACGTGTGTATGCTTATTCATTCCTTGTTGGTTGCTTGTTGAAATACAGTCCATTTTTTTTGTGTTAATTTTTGTTGTTAAAATTGCATCATGGGTTAAATAACATTTTGGTCCTTCGGGCCGGATCCAACAGAATACGACCTAATTCGGTACCATGACGACCTTGAACTTTTACAACAGCAGTTGACAAAAATACTGCCTTATTCGACGAAAGTGCACACAAACTCACACTTGTACTTGTAGCTGGATTATTTCCAGTATTAGCGACTACGTTCGACGACACAGTATTATTATTATTAACGGTATTAGGTGTATTATTCGGTACAGCTCCAGTACGATCATTATTTCTATTCACAGAAACTTCACGATGGAGTAAGCTATGATGATTACCGTTACAATTTCTACAATTACCACGCTTGCATTGCATAACGATGTGATTCGAATTAAAACATTTAATACATAAACGCTTAGCCTTGACAAAATCAAAACGTTCATTCACCGATTTTCCAATAAAAGATTTGCACTGGTTCAAGTAGTGCACTTCATTACACAATAAACATCTAGGTACATTACCAAAATTCGACGATGATTCACCATCCAAGTCGAGCAAGCTGCGTTGAAATGAAGTTTGAAAAATCGATACACAGATACGTCCAAAGGCTGTAACTTATGACTGGAATGTGGAGGTAAAGTTAGAAGAACGATGCCATTATCTCAACAAAAGTTTATCGCTGGTAGACTTAAGTGAGTTTCGTGGTTATCTAAAATTATCAAAAGCGGTGAGGATTTGCTTGGCCTTTCATGTGCAGCGAAATGTTGCAAAACTTGGAGAAAAAGTTCGCTGTTGATCCATCCAGAGGGATTTGCCCCACCTCCAGTTCCTGAGAAAGCATTCTTCAACATGGTCGTTTTGTTGAACTTGGCTCTAGGAAATATCAAGAAAGGAGGCACTGCTCTACCAGTCGCACAAATTATTCCTACCATCGTCACTAGCGAGCCGCGTTCAGCCGAAGTCATTTTTGCTACGAATTTATCGCCGATATCTGTAATCACTTTTGTTAATTTATGGACTGTTTGAATTCCACATTCGTCCAAATTATAGATATCTCTGGCCTGAAACACGTATTTCAATCGAACTTGTCTGTAGTTATCGAAAAACTGCTGGACCATATGCTTGTTGAAGCTCGTAGCACGGCTCAAGCTGAGCTGCTGCGAATTTCTCAGTGTGAGTTTAAATCGTTTCATGAAACTAGAAAGCCATTCGGTGCCTATAAAATGAATAAAATAAGATTTTCGGACGTGAGTGCTGAGTAAAGAAGATAAATTACCTGCTAGATTCTCTTTATGCCAAGAAGGTAACATAGTTTTTTTGTTTATTCGACCAAATTCATACGCGAGCTGACGAAGTTCGTGGCAACTCATTCCATAGCACATCCTCCTGATCGGTAAACACCTTTCTGTGTTCATTAAATTGACCATACGATGTTCGGGCAGGGTTTTTTCTGTGTTGCTTTATGTATCTGGCAAGCGAAGATTTCGGAATACCCATCTCAATAGAAACATCATGGTATGACGATTTTTCCTCTTCAATTCGTCTAATGGCTTCATTGATCTCAGAATTCGACTTTTTTTCACGAGTAGTAGTTCGTTGTCGTACTCTCGGCATCCTAGAATTAAATTAGAACACGTTATTCCACAAAATTACTAGTTCCACTTGACCCCATTGTTTTTGTTCCACTTGACCTGTTTTGTCATTTTTTTGAAAAAAAAATCATATCTCGGTTTCATTTTATAATTATTCAAATTAGGGGTGTCGATATTCGCAAAAAAATATCGATCCTGTGGATCGAAAGTGCTACAATCACTCAAGATCGATCCATTAAAATATCGAATAAAAAAAGATCGATATTCAAGTATCGATCCAACATTTAATTTTTTTTCATTATTTGAATACAACGCTATATATGTACATTGGACTGATTGGACGCTCGGACACCGTGAAAAATTTCTTTTATTCAAAAACAAACAAAATGATTTGAGATGATTATATTTATAAGAAACAAAACATGAAAAATCATCAATATTTTCAAAAATCGAATAAAGGGTAGATGCTAACCACAATTCAATTCAATTAATTAGATTCTTGATCGAAATTTACAAAAAAAATTTATATCCCTTCAATTGAGGTGTAATACCTGTTGCAAATGTTGTAATCCTAGGCAACACTGCGATCTTTTTTATTTTTTATATACGTGGCAACCTTTTATAC
>FIZR01016146.1:0-13160 GCA_900060175.1 Ferrisia virgata
GGGGGGGGGGGGGGGGGGTGGAGGGAAGGTGATAAAGCTGGGGAGTACCATTTGTACGAAAACTTGCTATTTCAGTAATTTCCAATTGTATAATTCAACTTGCATTACCTGGTTTTCTTGTAATAAGAGTTAGTTAGTGTAATTGTGTTGAATTGCGTTATCATAATGTTCGTCGCATATCTCCCCCCTCCGCCCCGTCCCGTTAGAAAGTTGAAATTTTGTATGTATGGAGGGGATCTGTCACTGGATTGTAATATATTATCGTCATATTCATTCCTATCGTGATACTTGTAGAAGAGAACTTACCTATTTCTCATAAGTGTATTTTTAATTTTTAGTTGTGTTTTTGTTAATAAAATATTTTTCTTTTTTGACCCCTACAGTGATCTATGCTTGATTATTAGTAGTTGATCATTATACAGCATCCAGAAATTAAAGATACCAGCTAAGTATTCCATAATATTTAGGTCGCGATTTCGTTTTATGGTATCGTGACCATCAGTCCACGTAGCAGTTCCTTGCCAATCCAAAAGAATGAGAGCACAACCACACCTTGAGAATCCCAAATTTATCCCGTGTGTGGGGGGTGGAGGAGTGCGGTGAGGGAAGGGAGTAACACGGACGAGGAAAATTGATATTCCCATAGGAAAATTACCATTTATGCTTAGTAAGATTCATAAAGTGAAATTTCGTCACATTTTATCGCAATTTATACCGCGACCTAAAAAATGCCCTCTTTTGAGAGCTCACCTCCACCGCCCCTATCATACATACTGAAAAATTTATCGAAGCAAAGTTATAAGAAACTGAGTCTACTTTAAATTCTTATATAACTTTTGTCACGCTAAAACTGATATTTACGCAGATATAGCGAAAATATTGATTCTTTGGTGGGTCTTGACCCTTCTGTGGATCGCACTCCACCTCCATCGATAGAGACTTTTAGTATGTTGCTTGCGGACTTCTACCGAACATATTCTATGAAAAAAACTTTGATTGGAATTTTTTTCGTACTAGGGTTTCTTTTTTTGCCAAGCATGATTCGACCAAATACATCTCACAAGCACCCTTCTAAACTAAAACCTATCTGATCTATGTACAGGAACCAAACGACTACAAGAAAGACATAATCAGCTCGCATCAAAATTCTATGCTGAAATCACCGAATGCTGCGCAACAAAGTCTTCGACATTATTACAAAGTGTTTCAATATTCATCAATTAACTTTTCGAAGAAACATAGAATACATCACAGACGCTAACGTTCAAAGAAAAATAAAGCCATGTAGGACTGAGGTCCCAGAAACTGAGTACAATTCCAGTCGTAATTAAGATGACCGGTACGTGCCCAGCTACCCGGTACCTACCTACTAATGCAAAATATTCAGGATAGCCCGAGTGTGCCTAATGATGACTAATTTTTACCAAGTATTGAAAGCCTAAACATCAAGAGCTGCAGTTGATAAATCATGATAAAAATTAATTTCGTTTAAAGTTTCACCACCTTATTAGTCAAGTATGAAATGGAAACACCGATGAATATGATTCAATTTCCTTATACGCACGAATGTGCTTTGTAATGCATCACTAAATTATGACTAGCGTTTCTCAGCTGCGAATGAAGTGTGCTTAAATTTTATTAACGTTACAATGAATCGAAAAAAAAAAAAAAAAAAAAAAAAAAAAAAAAATTTTATTAACGTTACAATGAAACGAAAAAAAAAAAAAAAAAAAAAACAAAAAAACCAGACAGCATGCAAAACGTCATAATTATATACCCAGCTTTAGCAGAAGAAATATGTAAATATCCATTCATTTCGAGAGTACTGTAAACGGTTAGTTCTTCGTGGAACCGCGGAACCGCCGAAGATTTGTACAATTTATTATACAATGTAAAATAAATTTGCAAGGCGTTAGCTTAATAATTGCACAATATGATAGCACAGTCATAACGAAGTGTTTGCCGAAAACGAAATTCAATAAATAATGCCTGTACCAGTACACCAATCAACTCGACCGGTTGGTTATTATCAGAGGAGATCGTGTTTTCGTATCTGTTGATATTCAGTATCACGACTTCGCCTCGATTTAATGGTCGAACTTCCGTGCAATTTTTAAAATTTTTCAACGTATTGTAGTAAAGTGGTAAAGAAAATGTTTTCGAAAATTGTGATTTTCGTATTTTTCACGACGTTAATTTGGAACGAGGCTCAAAGTATATCACGTGAGTTCTTAACTACATATTTGCGAATACTATCTTATCGTCTGTAATACGCGAAAGTGAATAATTACGTACCGAAAAAAATTTTCTATCCGATTGATTAAACAGAACAATGAAGATTTTTGAGTAACGTGCCAAGTGCATCAACATACCTCATAAGTATATTTAAAATTTAAAATTTTCATGCAACGTTTACTTAGTGCACAACCTGTTCAGATAAGTTTTATCCATATACAAATTACACAATGAATTGTTTCCAGTGAAAAATTGTAACGACGCTTATTACCGGCTTCATCGTTAAATTATTCCGACTTTGCGACGACTTTGGGCAGTAAAAATTTTTCCATCTTGTAAAATTGTTCATTCGACTCGAGATTAACACGATATAATTTTTTCGAACTCAAACATAATCTCATACTGACCTTCAAGTTAGTCTGTAACACTGTTTATTGGGTTTTTTAAAGTTGACGCGAAAATTTCACCGCTTGTAAATTTTTTATTCGTTTCGACAACGACGAAATTTTCAAAACAGTTTTTATTTTTTACTCAAGTTGAAATTGCTTATCGGTAAATGAAGCTTAAACGTCGTATTGGTGAGTTTTAAAAGAATTTTTAATCTAAACATAAGACTACGTTGTCGGCATATTTACGTGCTGGTCGACCTAAATCGTACAATTTACCACACTATTTCCATCGCATCTATGAGATTTTTCAAAATCCCAACTATAGGCAATAGTTATCCGCAGTTTAGATACATTTGGAACATGGGTAGCCTGAGATGAAGAATTTCCTCAATTTTTGATAAAGCTCGACTAAAATTATCCTAAAATTATACTAGTGGATGCCCAAGAACCTCAAATTTTCGTACAGTGAAGATATAGGCAGAGTTTGGTGATTTAGTTGTGGTGGGAGGGGGGGTGAGGGTAAGCCCTCCAAGATGGTAAACAAAACAGAAGGGAATGAATATTTACATTTAAATAATTTAAAAATGTTTTTGTGGTGAGGTAGCAGAGAGGAGGTGATTGGAAGATTAATTTTTCTTGCGAAATGGAGATGTATAAATATCTCGACGAAGCGAGGGTGAAATTTTGAAAAAAATTTAGGCACTTTTCCCTTTTACAAAAAAATTCTACATCATGGATGTGTAACCCTGAAAACAATTAACGTTTGGCAACTATATCCCAATTTTTTTCAAAGAGCTACTCCGTACCCTGTGGATTCTACTTTAGACAGCGATCACCTAAGTAAGGATCATTCTTTGACCTATTGATAAGTGTATTAAGCTGATATTAGATTGATTTTCGTGATTTTAAGTTGAAATGTTGAGGAAAGTTGATAAAATAAGCTTTGATTTCGTAGTTTAAGCTTTCAGTAATGTAGAACTCTATAAATTTTCAACAATGAAAAATGTTTAATAGCACGCTCTACAGTTGACCGTGAAAAATTGGTAATGATTATCATTTTAAAATGCCAGTAACTGATAAAAAAATCAATACAGCATTCATAACTTTTAATTTTTTTTTCAATTTAAAAAATTTTTTCAAATAACATTTCAACATTAAGTGCGAAAATCATTCATAATCATCTGTCATTGCGAGTTTTTGATCAAAAACTTCAAAGATCAAAAGTACATTTTTATTTAAAAAATTTTTTAATTATTTTCAACAACGAGGGCAAAAGTCATCATTTCTTTAATTTTTCAATTTCTTTAATTGGACATCCACGTCAACATTTTAACATCAAGTGCAAAAGTCATAAATTTTTTTAATTAAAAAATTTTTTGTTTAAATTTCAAAATTAAGCGCAAAACTTATTTGTAATCAACTTTCATGGTGAGTTTTTGATCAAAAACTTCAAAAATACATTTTCATTAAAAAAATGTTTTTTTTTAATTTTTTTTTGACATCCATGTCAATATTTTCAATATTAAGTGCAAAAGTTATCAATATTTTTATTTTTAAAATTTTTTCAATTCTTTGTTTTATTTTTTTAAATTTTTTTAATTGGACATTCACGTCAACATTTAAACACCAAGTGCAAAAGTCATCAGTTTTTTTAATTTTTAAAAATTTTTTAAAATAACATTTCAACATTAAATGCAAAAATCATTCATAATCATCTTTCACCGCAAGTTTTTGATCAAAAACTTCAAAAATCAGATATATATTTTTATTTAAACATTTTTTTTAATTATCAATTTCTTAATTATTTTCAACAATAAGTGCAAAAGTCATCAATATTTTTCTTTTTTTAATTTTTCTAATTGGACATCCACGTTAACATCTCAGCATTAAGTGCAAGTCACCAATTTTTTAAATTAAAAATTTTTTTCAAATAAAGTGACTTCGTATTCGGGTTCAGCGGAGTTGATTCATATGTAATCGATTCCAAGAACACGCTAACAGCTGCACGTGAATTCTCAAGGGAGGTGGTACCTCAATAACCTTTACCCCCGCAGCACCATATGGGATATATCGAATATCTGCCGTTCGGCGAAATTTTTAAACATTTTCGTAGTTAACCAAACCAAATTTCACATTTCTATCATTCGCACCCTTATAGATTGGTGCGATACCCCATCCCTTTCCGTGAAGGACTTTACGTGTAATGCCTCAAATTAAGTGTCATTTCAACGAGAATTCTGTCAGAAATCTATTTCTGCAATCATTTTAACCCTAAATTGCTACCTTTTCAATATTCAAGGCAAAAACTGAATTTCGGTACATGTTTTATCCTCCTCGCGCTTAAGATGGAAGGGTAGGAAGTAAAGTTTTATACGGGTGCTTATTGCGGCCCTTTGAAACATTTTATAACAAAAATTTCAAGGATATCAATTTTTTCTAGTTTTTCATTTTTTTTTAATGCTAATTTTCCTGAGCTAAAAAACAATAAAAATTTTGCTTTAATAATAATTTTAGAGTTCAATGCGGAACACCCGGTACATTCGAATTTTTAAAACCTGCCATAGGTGACATAGGCCTAAACAATGACATCATAACAAAACTGTACCATATTACTTCACATCATCCATTTTTTGTGACCCCCTCTCCCTTCCTTCACCCATAAAAAATACTAACAATTTCAAAGCTTCGATCAAATGTCCAACGTAATTAGTGGATCTTGTAGGGAAAATTATTTCTAAAAAAACGTGTTCTGTGAAAATTTTGCATGACTTGATTATTAAAGGGGCAGCTCTAATTCTAAATTCAGTAGCTCTTTCAAAATATCAAGATAGACAAAACTTCTATGCAACAAAATTTGTTGCAAAAATATTTTACCAGAAGATTTACTACTGAAGTCGTTTTTCGAAGAAACAACTAAAATTGGAATGTGTCTGTCCTGTCAATTATTAAGATTGCCAAAACTTTCATATCACAAACCTTTCTAGAAAAAAATTTTTTCTACAATGTCCACTAATGATATTGGCAATTTCAAGGAAATTTTGAAATTGCATCCTTCATCAAAACTTCATAAGAGCTTCGTTGTCTTGGAGTAAGAGTATGGGTAAATGATCATAATTTTTTTATACTCATTGGCAATTTCAGTAATAAACCAAAGTACTAAACAATTCGTTTCCAATACGTTTTTAAAAAATTTCAAAAACATTCCAAAATCGATCCAGCCTATGGTAAATTTTTGCAACAATCTATCTTACACCTAAGGCTACCGAAATTTCCGCCTAACAAAAATTCACATCATTGCCACACTACAAAGTATGGAATAAAAATATTCTCTTTTTCTTCTTTTCCAGTAAGAACCAAAGAAAATAGTGCGAAAAGTTCGAACACCAAATGCGCCAATGTTAGCGAATGTGCGCCTTATTTCCTTCAAGATATGTCCAGTTTCGTCAATTCACGCCTACCTGCCGGCACTGACCAGAAATTCTTGTGCGCTGCCGACGGTACGCCAAAAAATATTTATTCGTAAACCAAAATAATCATCAATACCAACACTCTCTCAGCGAATAATTCAACGAGCCAATTTTTACTCACACCACAGGCAAGCCCAAACCGAATATAACCTGGTACAAAGACGGCGCAGATTTGAAAATAGACCAACAAGACTGGACTATGCACAATTTAAAAGAAAAGGACGCAGGAGAATACACGTGTACTTTGTGCAATGTGTTGGGATGTATCAGTCATACCTTTAAGACCGAAATAATAAGTAAACTATATTTTTACCTATTATAGTATTTAATCTACTTGTGAGTAGTATAATTGAAAATAAATCTTACCGTAAAACAATTAGGAAACGAAGATGACAAAACGTTGAAGATTATCAAAGGCCCAAAAGATGCGACGGTTAAAGTGGGATCATCACACGTTTTCGTGTGCACACATACACGTCCTTCTGACGACACGAATTATTATATCGAATGGTATGTTTGGACTGGCAATGCAGCTCTTGATGGTGAACCTAAAACCAATGACATGTCGGTAAGTAATCTTAAAGGTAGACCTTACCATATAAAATAACATATATTATACTAAATCGGACAAATCATAGCAGAAGCAAGAAATAAACATACAAATTTTGGTACTTTTTCCTATTAGGGAGAAATTCTACATCATGGACATGTACCAACATATCCATGTCAATATTTTTACATTAAGTGCAAAAATCATTCATAATCATCTTTCATCGCGAGTTTTTGACCAAAAGCTTCAAATTAAAAACACGTCCTACAAATCATTCAGAAGAAATAATCATTACTGGCCTTAGAATCGATCATACTGAACTCACCCACAGCCACTTATATCTCAAAAACCCCGAGCCAATATGCCAGTTTTGCAACTCCGAGCCCACCTCAACCCAACACCTTCTCTTCTTTTGCCCCTCTCTAAAACATGAAAGACAAACCCTAAACATCTCTGAAGTCCCTCCATAATCAGCAGACTCAACCTGAGCCACTAAATTTAAGTTCCCACCTTCCCAATCTACTCAACACTGGTCATAAAAATCTTGAAATTATACACGCCAAGTATAATAAAATTTAAGCAAAAAAAAAAACACACATTCGTTCTTCTCTTTACTCCATTTTGACATTTGATTTTATTATTGCCTAGTAAAAAAAAAACTTCATGTCAAAAATCAAAAACGTCAAAGTATTTTTCTAATTTTTTATCCATTTTTTTTTTCATTTTTCAATTTTTTATTTTTTTCAATTTTTTAAATTTTTTTTTACTTTTTAATTTTTAATTTTTATTTTATAATTTTAAGACAACAGTCCATCAACAGTGGACCATTAAAATCTAGAAAATCAAAATTCGGATTGGTCAGATTTTGATGGACTTATAACATCGATGGTTAACTGTTCCGGGTGGTTAAATCTTGATCTTCAACAGTTAAATTATATTTGATAAAAAAGCTGAATGTGATGAAGAATTGATTTTATGATTTCAATTTGAAATGCTGAGGAAAATCGAAGATGATTGAGGTTGACCAGTCAACAGGTGACCTTGACTTTGAATTAATTTTATGATTTTAAGCTGAAATATTGAAAAAAAATTAGTTGACCTTGGCTCTAGTTTATTTTATGATTTCAAGTCGAAATGCTCAGGAAAATTGAAGATGTTTGAAGTTAACTTATCAACAGTTGACCTTGACCTTGAATTGATTTTATGATTTCAAATTGAAATGTAAAGGAAAATCAAAAACAATTGAAGTTGACTGGTCAACAGTTCACATTGACCCTGAATTGATTTCATGATTTTAAGTTGAAGTGTTCAAAAAAACTAGTTGAACTTGACCTAAAATTGATTGTATGATTTCAAGTTAAAATGTTGAAGAAAATTAAAGAAAGTATGCTATGGGTTGAATTCAGAAAATCGATCAAAAAATACAAAACAATGTTGAAAGTTAGTGAAATTTGATCATAAATATGAAAAAAATCGTCAAAATTCATCAAAAATTGGATTCAAGTCACCAAATTACGTCAAAAGTGAGTAAAAATTTAACAAAAATGTAATCAAAAGTACAGAAACTTGATCAATAATCACAAAAAAATGATAAACAGTTGATAAAAATTGGATAATTGTGTCAAAAAAATCGTCGAAAATAATTAAAATTTGGTAAAAAATTGACAGAAAGTAAAAAATGCAGAAAATTGACCAGAAATCGTTAAAAATTATTGTAAGTTGGGTATAAATTTGACAAAAATTGGTAAAAAAGCACAGAAAATTGATCAAAAATCACAGAGAAATGTTTAAAATTAGGAAAACTGGGTAAAAATGTGACAAAAATTGGATAAAAATGCAGGAAATTGATTAAAAAACATGAAAAACCTTTGAAAATTAGGTGAAAATTGATCCAAAATATGAACAAATCGTCAACTCATCAAACATTGGGTAAAAATTACGAAAAAATGTTGAAAAATCTTTAAAAATTGGGTAAACATTTGACAAAAAAGGGACAAGATACGCAAAAATTTTCATAATTTTCTCTAAATTTCCGATGTGTTCAAACGATTTTTTCATATTTCAGGACAATTTTCAACCAATTTTAAGCATTTTTTTCGTATTTGTTGATCGATTTTTTATATTTTCAATCTACTTTTGACAAACTTTTACCCAATTTTCAATGATTTTCAACGATTTTTGGTGAATTTTTGCCCATTTTCTAACATGATTTTTTGTTTTTTTATATTTGAGATTGATTTGTCACCGTATTTTCAGCATTATTTCGTGTTATTTGATCGATTTTTTGCGTATTTTTACATATTTTTAACACTGTTTTACTCATTTCGAACAATTTTTCTCACATGTTAGGCCAATTTTCATACATTTTTTGACAGTTTTTCGCAATTATTGTTCAATTTTTTGCATCTTTAAAAACATCGTATCGGTAAAAAGCGCTAAAAAGTGATCAAAATTTTATCAAAAATCACGAAAAGATGTTGAAATTTAGGTGAAAATTGAACTAAAATATGAAAAAAATCGTTAAAAACATCGAAAACTAATCAAAAATTCCCCAAAAAAATGTTGCAAAATAAGTGAAAATAGACGAAAAATTGGTAAAAAGTACAGAACATTGATCGTAAATCTCGAAAAAAATGTTGAAAATTGACCTAAATACGTGAAAAGTGGTTAAAAATAATGGAAAATTGCATTACAAGTTGACAAAAATCGAGAAAAAATGCAGAAAATTAATTTAAAATTAGGAAAAAATGTTAAAAATTAAACAAAAATTGACATAAAATAGGGGGAAAAATCATTAAAATCAAGAAAAATTGGGCTAAAAATTGACGAAAACATGTTCGTAAAAAATGTGAAAAATTGATCAAAATAGTCTAAACACTGTCACTATAATTTTACACGAATTAAGTTTTCAATTTTTTTTCAATTTTTTTCCAAATTATTATTTACTGGCACTTCGAACTCAAAGCAAAAAAAAAATCAAACTTCGAATATTTGAGCAAAATGAACGGGGAAAACGTCCAGATAGGGCTGATTTGACCCGCTGAACGCGAATCTGAGGTTGTTTTTTTATTGCAGTAGTCTGTACGGTATTTACAGGCACTTCCCTTGCATTCGGTTTTTTTTCACAATTTTTCACGTTTTTAAGAATTTGCAAGACATGTGCAAATAAAACGCACACAATTGAAAATTGAGACACTCGAAAACTGTTTTGAGAGCCTCGATAATAGTCTACGATAGGCCAAATCACCTATCCTGATCGCATAAGTAGGTAGTTTTTTCAATTGAATCGTGGGCTGAACTCAAAAGTAATTCATGGTCATTTAACCATAAAGTAGAATGGCATGCATAAAAGGGTAAAAGTCTGTCAATTAGCAGCCCTGGGTGGGGAGCCCTCTCATTAACCAGCAGACAAGAAATCATAAAGCAAAATTTTATGTACTTGCTTTTAGCAAGCATGCCCCTAGTTTTTTTCCCATTTTCCTTCAACTTCGACCAAAGCGAAGCACGTTAATCCGTGCCGACTTGTCCTTGAAAGTCACGTAAATTTACAAAATTTCCAAGTACTGTAAGCCTTTTAATTTTACAATTTTACAAAAAATGAAGATATTTTATGTAGCACAAAAAAACGAACATGAAAAATACGAATAATCTTTTGCCTCAGATCAAAATTGTAGGAGTTAAGAGAGATCAAAGATTGACAAAAATATCCATGCTTCTTAAATGAGCGTAAGGGTGGGTCAGGAGTCGAACCAACTCTCTAATTTCAACCCATTTTTACAGGGGATTCTTACGTCGAGTGGGAAATGCATCACACAACATTTTAACCCCTTACATCGAAAAAGGTTGGGGTACTCATAATGACGATTTCATCGAAAATCATCTTACTTAGAGGACCCCCTACTACCATCCCCTTTCCAGTGGGAGAGCTTAAATTATCTATGGTTCCTGTCTCAATGAAAGTAAGCATCCATAGTATAAATAGTTGAAACCGAGTAATTGTTCTCCCTAGATATTTTTTTCCAATCTTTGATCTCTCATAACTCCTACAATTTTGATCTTGGGCAAAAAAATATTCTTATGTTTTATGTTCATTTTTTTCTACTCTATAAGATAATATCTTCATTTTTTGTGAAAGCTCAAAAATTGAAAGACTTACACTACTTGGAATTCGATTTGATCGAAATACAGCTTAAAGGTGTTTTTGGGGCTAGGAGGGCGAAAAAATGATTGGGTATGCATTTCGAAATTCCTGCTTTGGAAAAATAAGGGACACTGTAATATGTAAGTACAGAGTCATGAGCCTCACAATCTATCATTCGTAATTCATTTTTTTTTTTTTTTTTGTTCTTCCAACCAACAGAACGAAGATACCAGAGCGAAAAATTCGCCGATCTACGAAATACCATACGTTACCCTAGAAGACGAAGGTCGGTATGAATGCGTAGTATACGATCGCTATAGGAGAATTTCTCAATCGGCATACATGAAAGTGATACCGAACGAAAGTACGTATTAAATAAAAATCTAACCAAAAGTATTCAATTTATCTAAGTTTTATATCGATTAAATTATCCACTCGTACTGAGAACGTACTTAATTTTTTTATCAGATGAATGCACCTGTTCAAACAATTTACCATCTTTTGCCACAAGCGTTGCTTTGACAGTATGCCTTATCGCTATACTCTCTATAGTTTTATATCAATCGTACAGCCTTAGAAAGAAGTCACGCTACGACACGATCCAAAAAGTACTTCTAACGAATTCATAAGCTTAATTATAGATCATTATTATCGAGCACTTATTTGAATAAGTATTCGTCGTTATATTGTTTTTTTTTTATTTAAGTATATATACTCGTAAATTGTTATCATGAAAAAAAAAAAACGTTCAATTTACGAATATTTAAATTTTTTATGCTAAATGCATCGACATACCCGCATAATTCTCATACATTTAAACCATCACCCAGCCTCAGAATCTATTCAATTAACAAAATCACGCATCAAAATTCTTTCTAGCTTGTAAAACAGGATTATTTTTACACAACAACAACAACAACAGCAACAAAAATCACGACCATTTGAGTGAAACTCTTACTTAATAATAATTGATAACATTGAATTAATTATTTTTTCTACGAATACGACGTTGTGACTGCTTCTACTTTTTACTATGCACCGTGCACGCAGATTGGAAAACATTAACATCCTAATTAAGCAACCCGTCAATTTAGTGAACTACGTATTCATTTTGTCATTGATACATACGAATGATGATAGATTACACGAGTGAAATGGTTCATTAGGAAAGAAAAAATCAACATCACGACACGACACGAATATTTCAAATTTCACCAATACATGTGTAGGTATTTACAAGCTATTAGAGATAAGCATAATAGGTATATATTCGTAGAAAAAAATTATTGAACCGGCGTGAAAATATTCGCATTTATTTCTTATCCATTTCTCAGAAAATTTTAAGGTTGATAATGTAATAAATAGGTACTTGGGTTGGGTAAGTCTAAGTACTTACGATAAAAATACCATTTAATTTGTATCACATAAACGTGAAGCAACATGGCCAAGGAAGAGGGACCCAGGCTGTTAGCTTACCCTACGTCCACTTGGAACTCGAAAAAATTGTCAAATTTGAATTTCGCTCTAAACGCTTCCCGGAAACCTTATGGAATTTCTTGCATAACAATTTTAAATTTGAAATTGCAAAGTGAAATTATCCAGATTTTAACAATCATTGTTAATTTTTCAACTACCAGGAGTAGCATATTCAAAAAAAGGTCATCATATGTACCTCGCTCAGAGTACGTGATGATCGTTTATGCAAGTACCAATTGGTTTTAGATGTTCTATTTTCTTAAGATGTAGTAGAAAAAAATTGAAGAAAAATTTCAAAACAGAGCTACTTCAAAAACTTACAATACCTAAGCTTTTGAGGGGACGAAGCTTAACTAAAGAATCCAATGAAAATTTAAAAGTTTCGGACATTCGTATTCAGTTCGATTGGTTTACTAGAAAACGACTTGAAGAGCACGCAATCAACTAGGCGTGGATTTTAGAGATCCCCCCCCCCTCTAACCACCATAGTGGATATCGAATTCTTTCTGTTTTTAAACAAATATAAAACAATTTTCTCGTCAACCACACCAAATTTCAGATTTCTATCATTAATAACTCTACCAATACAAAAAAAAAGTCACGGATATTCTATCTAGAAACACTGTCATACTAAACCTAAAAACAAAAAAATTAAAATTTTCAAAACAAAGTTTCGAACAGATCACAAAAATTATGAAAAAATATCATTCATAGTCAAAATTGACCGATAGCTACAATTTTATTCGACTACTACTTCTAAAAAATTTTTTCAAAAATTCAAGTGATGTGAAAAATGCATTTTTTTTCAATAAAAAAAAAATTCTGGTAATTCAAAATTTCGATCTCATCCCCCCCCCCACTTTCACACACTTCATCATAGCTATACCGCAGCGATGGATATT
>FIZR01016151.1:0-97589 GCA_900060175.1 Ferrisia virgata
TTTTTGAGGTGTCTACCAACCAGTTTTTCAGGGTATCAAGTGAAAAAAAATAATAGTTTTTTTTTACCCACCCTAGTATTTATTTTTTTCGCCCGAAACTAAAAATCATTTGGCTCAATTCTATGCCCAACAAATTCGGTCAAAGAGCAATTAGCTCAGATTGGCGACGGATTTGATATTTTCGAGAAAGGATTTAATTTTAAGATATAATCTAATTGAAAAACTTTCATAAATTAAAATTTTATCCATTTTTTTTTAATGAAATCAAGATTTAGTAAAATTTAAAACCTTCATTTATCTGATGAATGAGCGGAGAGTGAGCCCTTTGAGCGCGTACGTAAGCGTGAGTACAAAAACAGGCAATGAACGTTGAGCTGAGCGTGAAAAACCTCGAGCAGCCCATCACTGGCCTACTGTGACCAGCTGTTTGATCGGTATCTAAAATTCTTTACACAACGTACTTTTATACAGACACAACTGCATACCTTGTAAATAGAAGGCATTCCAAAAACCTACTGTACTTAAATACGAAGTATACAAACGTATGAGATAATTCAAATAATTAAAAATTACAGAGAAATATCAAATCTACGCGCAATCGTTGCGCATATGTATTGCGAATATGATAAGTATCTCAACAAATTAATCACTTCGAAGCGTTATCGTAAGCACGCTAGTCAAATGCTGCTGAATGTATTTAGATGACCAAAAAGACGAAAATTATGGTGCAAATGTCACTCGAAAGTATTATTGATGACACTGCAAGCACGAATATACTTTCCCAAGATGTTATAACGGGATGATTCGTTTTTCTTATGTCGTTATGATGAAGTGAGTGAGAGCTACGATGGCAATAGCTCCATCACGGTTGAACGATTCGGCATCATCTATCGTAATATAAGCCAAAGCCTAACGTGAACTTTGGAAAGCTAGTTAGGTTTTGTCCATGTGATCATACACTGAATATTCGAGTCGTCATCGTTGCGGGTGCTCATAAAAGGGTAAAATTCCACCCTCGTAATTACGCTAGAATTAAATACAAATACCACATTTAGACGCGGGTACTGTACTGGTACATCTCGCTTGTGCCTACTACACCGGAATTGATATGTATAATCACTTACACCTGTACGGGTCATTGTCCCAATACGTATTGGGTAGTGCATTTTTCTCTTCTTTTCAACAGATGCACAGAATGAGACAGATTAAGATTATTTGAAAAAAAGGGGGAGAGGGGATTGAATGTGCAACAGAGAATATTACATACCAAGTTAGATGCAACGTACCTAACTACCTACCTATCAGCATATATACTTATTCTAACGGAGTATATAGAATAATAAAAAAAAAACTATGCACACCACAGCATCGACGAATGATACGAGGTTAAAGGTGATGTAGCGCCTTGAATGGGAGATTTACTCGAAATAAGATGAACTGCTTTGAATTTACCCTTTGTTTGTATTACTATGTTGTTTTTCGATATTCTCGCTCTCTTTCCAGCAAACGCAATGATACCTACGCTCGGTATTAGTCGAACGTGTACGTATAATGGATGTTGGATGTTTGGAACGTAAGGGTTTCATGGGATTAAACTATGTGTTGGAATGTAGACTGTGAACTATTTCAGTTCATTTACCTAAACATACGTAGATACCTTAAACATTCAAGTATGTGTGTGCGTGTGACACCGACACGATAGTTTATCAAGTAACGAACAGCTACTTTCCTTCCATCACCGTACATCTATACATACCATCAAATAAAATCTATTCAAACGCATCTTTTTGATACATGTCATATATTGCTCTCATTTGCCGCCGACCTCAGCAGTCCACAACGTTAAGGTAAGGACAGCGATATATAGTGTGATTAAATAAAGGATTTTTTTTTATCGTCCCAATGGACATCATATCAGAGAGGATTATAATTTTTTTCCCCTTACAAACGTACCACGTACATCATCGAATGTAAACCTGATGTTTATCTAGGTACGATTATTCGTATAACTGTCACCAACATAACCGATGAACATAGGTGTTTCTTGTACTCAATAGAAATTATGGTGTGTGGCGCGTAAGGAGTACCTTCAACTATTTAGCAGTAGTTTTCTAGACATTATACTCGTTGGGGTGGATGGTAAAAAAAACAACTCAAATTTTTATCGAACTCCCTGTAGATGGTTCACTATGAATTGAAAGTTCATCATACGAAATTTTGTACCCAGAGTTCAGGATCAAAGTGGTTTTTGTCGTTTTCGCCGCCTAAAGATGGTGCAGGATTTCGGTCACAGCTGACTTAAAAGCGTAATTTGGAACAGCACGTGAAATAGTTGGTATAAAATAATTCACGGAAGATTCTTATCTTATCTCATAGAAGGGATTATATCGAAGTATTAGAAATATTCATTTAATAGTTTTACACAGCAAATTCTTCTGCTTTCTTGATTGAATACTGAAAAGTGTCGTTTTAGGGTTTCTGCATCTTGATCCGATACCACTTAACAACCGCTACCGAAAATTATATGCGAATACTGCCAGGCAAACTTCACATCAGGACAGCCCCTTTCGCGGTATTCAAGGAGAGAGGGGGCGACGTTGCAAAATTTTCTAGCTGAATGCATGCAGTAGGGAAAAATCCATTTTCAAGGGATGGAAAAATAAAAAAAAGTTGATGAAAAAATATTTGAAAAAAATTCAGGAATTCCAATTAATTAACCTGTATTAGTAAAAAATTAGACAACTTGATATTTTGGTCCAAAAAATGCATACAGGTAATGAAAAAAAAAAATGTTACCATGCATAAATCTTAAAGCAAAATATTAGAAATTTTAAAAAAAGTGTTTTTGGGAGATGAAAAAAATATAACATTTATGCATGGATGAAGCGATTTTTTCGTGCTTTAGCTTCATTTTTTTTCTAAAACTATCCAGCCAATTTCCTTTTTTTTTTACTTTATATTGTACCGGTGAGTTTTCTCTGTGATTCGACAGAAGGATTTGTGGCAATCTTAATTTTATGTGGTTTTACATTGACCCAATTCATGTAGAACTGTAGGAACTTTCAGTGAATTGATGGAATTTTCGGGATAAAGTAGGAATGTCTCTAAAACTTCACATCAAAAGAAGGTTGTGGTATTCCTGAACAAAACCGTAATTTCTGAGTAAATGGGACACAAAGCAGGAATATTTATGCATGCATAAATGTTATATTTTTTTCATCTCCCAAAAACATTTTTTTTTTTAATATTTTACTTGAAGATTTATACATGGGTAACATTTCTTTTCTTCATGACCTGTATGCATTATTTGATTATTTGGACCATAATATCGAGTTGCCTATATTTCACTACTAATCGGGATTCCTCAATTTATTCAAATTTCTTTTAATCAATTTTTTTTTTAATTTTTCTATCACTTAAAAATGGATTTTCCTTACTGCATACATTTAGCTAGAAAATTTTGTAACTTCCCCCCTCCCCCGCTTAAACGAAGACCATCGTAACCAAATATACGCAGTCAATTGCCCAAAGTGAAAGAACGTAATTAAATTTTCAAAATCAAGAGTAACGGACCATATAAAAAATGAAGAGCAAAAACGAGTCAAATGGACCGACATCACGCGTTCCTAGAGTAGGTGACGTCGTACTACTCGGCGAACCAATAACTGCACCCTTAGCGTGGTCATCCACCGGGGGGGTTGAAAGGTTGCAGATCGCAAAAATAGGCATTTTTTATTTCTCAGAAAAATTCAATCAGAGAGCCTTTCACTTCAATAAACGTTCAAAAAATTATTTTAGCTAAAAAAGTAAATCCCAATTGAAAGTACTCAATAGTTTCGTATAACAGAGCAGCCAACTAAAAAAAATTATTTTCAGACTTTAAAATAGAAAATTTAATCATAATTAACGACAAAAATTCCAACCATTTCCACATTATGAGGTTGGTTGACTAGCTGAAACCCCCATAAGCCGTATTCAGGACCCCTACTAAATCTACATATACTAAATTTCGATCTCCAAGCTCAATTTGCAGATAAAATTTGCGTACCTCAAACTCGAGAACTAAGAAACACAGAACAATAAACTACTAAATTTACTTGAATGTGAAGGGGTGCAATGAAGCTGAAAAGTTGAACCCTCTAAAAGGCATATCTACGATCTCTACTAAATCTACATACTAAATTTTAACCCCCTACCGTGATTTGGTAGCAAAATATGGGTGGAACAGCCTTCCTTCGAGGTGAAATAGCGTCCCCCTCCCCATCACTATTCCTAACTGATCTTGTACAATTTCTGATTCTCTATCGATTAGTTCAAAAATGAACTATATTTACCATTTATGTCCCTCAGCATCCCCTACTCAAAATTTGGATTCGTATGAATTTTAACTAAAAGTCATCTCCACTCGAAACTGCTCAAATTAAATTGATTTTGTACAGTATTAAATCGAGAAAATGATTTTTAGTTTTTTTGTGCGGAAGAATAGTTATCTCTCCTTAAGAAAAAATATCTCCGCCTTCTAAGCCTTCACAAGACTTGGCAAGTTTTCAGTCTTCTAACCGCTTATAAGTAATCAACTTGTACCAACCGAAAACGTTAAAACTATCCAAAATAGAAAAGAATCCGTCAACTTCGATCGACAAATAGATCGCAGCAGTGCGAGATGTAGACTCGGAAACATCGTTGAAGAAGCAGGAGGTAGTACAAAAATAAGCGGAATAAATATCTGTCGTGGTCAAAAATGGTCTCAGTGGTCTTCTTAGACTGCCAAACGGATCTCGCTGATTACCCCCCCCCCCTCAATCATCTGTACGTCGATATATCGTAATAGTTTGGTTCCCATTGATAATTTGACACAAAAAATCCAAGATAATTAAATTAATAAAATGTATAAAAAGAGTAGGTCTTCGACCTCATTTAACTAGATATTCATTTTTATAAAATCGAGAACCCATTTAATATTCACTCCTCCCTTATTCTTTTCATTGCTACGACGATTTGTAAAATGAAATTGTAAGTTTTCGTAATCGATTTATTCAATTTCTATTAGGGGTAGAGGGAGCGTAAAAAAGTACATTGATAACAGGATGTTGGAATTACAAAACATCATATGTCAATGTCGTCGGTTAAGAGTTGTATTTTTGCAAATTGGCCTATATCAGTTCCTCGTTTTCGCTAATCGTTATTCGTAATAAATGTTACTGTGTTCTTTAAATACGATAATTATTATATCGTTATTAGATATTAAGATATAATAAGAAAATGTTATAATAAAGTATATACAATTAACAGTTAACGTTATTTTCGATCTCGTCCGTATATCACTGATAGAAAAAATTATTTCATAGATTAAATCTTTATAAATTCGATTTTACTCATTATAGAGGAACCATTCCCAAAAATATTATAATGATTGAGGAAGTTTTGTGGAGTAAGTATACAATGGTGTGAATGGGATTGGTATTTGTGTATTTAATAACGTTTGGTTAAATACTTGGGGTTAATGATAAGAGATCTGATTTCAGTTGATTGTTCTATGCATGGAAACTTTACATGCATTCTCATGAAAAAAAATATAAGCTTTATATCGTCATTTTTAGTACAGTTTTCAAGTATAACATAACATTTGACCACATTAATCTCATGTTATTTAAATACATTGAGCAGTCAGTTCTCTGATACTGTAACTACGAAATAGAGTAAAGAGGGAGTACACGTTAGAAGGTTCCTTAAAATTGGTAAAACTTGAGGTAAATTAAGGATTTTCTCAGCGTAGTAACACAAGCATGCAACTCGTCTAATTTTCCTATAAATACCTTAGGAAGATCTCTTTCTATATTCAGAGTAAGATGTGTTACCAACAGTATATCCCGTTCCCTTGGCCCGATAATCATTATAATCATATATTTAAGAGTTGAATGTGTTATTTCAATCTTGTGCCAGATATTCTTTACAGTATCCTTCTGTGTGTAATGCGATGAAAGAGGGGAACTTAGAGATTGATAAACAATTTTAAAATTATGCATTTCGAGCATTCTTATCTTTAGAGTTTTTGAAATGCCATTTTCAAAAAAATCAAACAAAATCAAAAAAAATCGACCAAACACCTTGCCGAAGACTTCGAAAAACTTGAAAAAGTATAAACGTTCAAAATATGAGATTTCAAAAATATACATAAATTTCCCATTTCTCATCTTTTAGCCAGTGATAAGAGATGACCCATTCAGGAACAAAACGATTGGTGCGGACTGGATACTATCCGGGGTCATTGGACAACTTCCACTCTCTCCATATTCCCAAAAAGAACAATGCGCAGAATTGAACTTGTACGGAAATGCTCGTCAATACGTTACGAATTCAAACTAGGCAGAATCATTTCAATAAAAAATCAAAATTTTAGGCAAAATGCGGATGATATTGGACCATCACAGAAACTACAACTTAGTGTTGAAACCCATCTTTGAAGAAGATTTTTGAACCCCCCCCCCCCCCATTTCTTTGTATTTTTTAGTTTTAAATTTGAACTTAAGGGGTGAAATTTTGCCACGTTTATTTGTGGTCATTTGGCAACTATTAAGTACTACCCTTTGCCAATTATTAAAAATCGCTCCACTCCGGTGTATCACAATTTTACAAATGATGTAGCAGACTTCGAAAAATGAACACGTATGCGACTCCGAGACCTAAACTCAGAAACGATTTATGACTAAAAATGGCAAACAAAAAAAAAAAAAACTTTCATCGTAAATAATCGTCGTGTTATGCTTTCACCAGACGTAAAAGAGCATTTTAATTCATAGACACTCCCGAGAACACATTTCTTAAATATTACATTTCGACCTTTTCGATTCCACTCCATAAAACATTTAATCGGGGTAACACGGCAAGGGTGCTATGTGGGCTTTTTCAACATAGCAAAGCAAGGCGATGCATCCAGCAACAGATTTCACCAACTAAACGAATTTTCTCTCGTTGTTTCATCGTTTTTACACCATCACTATCGCTCGTACCGGAGAGACGTATATCATGTACTGTATATAAGAGTGTGAAAAACAGTACATAAATAATAATTTTCAGCATCTTCGGACAACCCTTGTATTTTATTTTCGTATTATACACACTACATTTGTCATATTCGATATCGAGAAATCTCAAACTAACAGAAATGCTCATTTTTCGAAATGATTCGCAACACAATACGCAATGGTACTCTAATAAACTGGCCTAAAAATTTGTGCTAAAATTTTCGCAGCGAATGCAACTCGTACGGATTAATGAGATAATAACTAACATGTACTCGCGGAAGAGAAAATAAATCGGAGACATTAGCTAAGTAACCATCAATATTGGCGGTGCCAACTCGATCGTATGCTTTCAAGTAACTAACAGATGGCATCGAACGAAAAATAATATTAATTTTCGTTCGCGACACGAAAAGTTATACGTTGTAAGCGAACAAGTCACCGATATTTACACCCTTTTGAGAGATATTTGACTGACAGTCGACGCTACGACGACATTAAAGCAGAAGCCGAAGAAGAATAAACTACATTACTAAAAACGTTTTCGTCTAGCTGATCGGACATTTGAAACGGAAAACGAAATAAAAGTAAAATCATGGTGTATCGACTCGAATACATTGTACCGTAGTATACGAGACTATGCGGATAACCCTTTTAAAACAGTGATTCGACACCCTTGCAAATTAAGCGGGTACTTTACGCAATGTTGCACTTCCTATTATGGCGTTTAATTTTTATCGTGCACAGTTCGACAAGGGTGTGACGAATCTTTTATATTTTTAAAATAGATAAGAATAATCGATTATAACGTCAACATTTTTAAATATACGGCGAAAGGGATAAAACCGCGAAAGGTTTTTCAACTGGTCTACTTCGGTTGGTGGAGTTGGAAGGCAGTAGCTTGGCAAACAGGTGCTTCGTCATACCATATGCGCGGCTTTCTGATATATTGTATCCGATATATATGTACGTGTATGTATTTCATAATGCATGGCGTATTAACCCCTTCGAATATAACGCAAATAACGACAGTGGTTAGCTCACTTTCGCACGTACACATACGTACATCGATGACTGTCAAAAATTATGAATGGTCAGATGGTGCTGAGTCAGCTACGTAGACGTTAATATACAGTCAACAGGAGTAAATATTCATAACGAGATAAGCACAACAAAAAGAGTTCATTACTTCATTACAGATTTAATCCTATCCATGTTAAAAGTCAAAAAATAATTCTAGACTTCACGAAAAATATACTATGAAATAATTACAAACTACAGTCGAAGTTTCAAAAGCATTTTGAGCTTTAAAGAAGAGTTAATTTGAGAACCCTCGCCAAAAAGTATCAAGAATAAGGGAAAATAATACATTCGAAACATGACTTACGTTCACACTAGGGCGTTCCAACATTAGTTTTTTTTTCAAGTTGGAGGAGTGGATGAAAAAAAGTTGTGAAATAATGTCAAATAAACGTCGTAAAAATTTGCAGTCTCTAACATGACCCTTACCCACCCCCTTTCAATTTTAAAATTTACAAAATATAACAAAAAACGAAAAAAAAAGACATTTTTCTTCGATTTTTTCGAGCTAAACTGTCATAGCAGACCACATAACACTAAAAAAACTTTTCATGATTTCTTCATTGCTTTTCAGAGATTCCAAAACCATATTGAAAAATGAAAAAAATCGGACATTTTGAATGTTTTCGACGTGAAAAAACAAAAAAAAAATGAAATACTTCCAATTACTATGCCATAACGAAATTTCATAATTTCATTTCATAAAAAATTTCAAATAATTAATTTTTCCAGTTTTGAACAGAATTTTGGAGCCCCCGAGAAGCAAGAAAAATTGCAAAACTTTTTCTGGTCACGTGTGGTCTACTATGATACATGAGCACCAAAAAAATTTCTTAATTATTCATGTAAATTTTGTAATTTTGAACTAAAAGGAAGATGGGTAAAAGTCAAGTTAGAGACCCAAATTTATACCACGTTCCATAAACGTCATTTCACATTTTTTTATTACCCTCTTCCAACTTTTGAAAAAAAACCTAAAATTACAATATCTCAGTCCGCACCCTACATATTTTCATTCATTTTTTTTTTGTTGGCTAGATCAATCAAATCAATAAAGAATGTTTTGTATGATCGAAATAAACTTCCTCGAGAAATGGCTAAATTTTTCACGTTTCCATTTCCTCTAAAAAGTCCCAGGTTACGACAGTTATAATGAGCGCTTCTGGAATTCAGGATGAATTAATTTTAATTTCATTCATTAATTCATTTATCTTCATTGAGTACCTAATATATTTTCTTATGATTTTAATTTGTATTCGATTATCATTACTTACTTCTAATTATTTATTATACAATGTATAATACGCTAGAGTTTTATTTTCAAACACTTATGCCACTCGTTCAATATAGTTATAGGGTAGGCATGGGTATGGTACGGGAAGGTAGGTTAAGATATAAAAATCAGACGATTTATGATCATCTATTTCCAGGTATTTTGAAATTGATCAGCCACTAAAACATTTAAAAAATAATAAAATTCAGTAGATATTCGATTATGTAGTGCGATTATTGCTTTTCTCACCTCATGTAATATGTACTTACGAGTATACGAACTCATGATTCGGTAAATCGCCACCAAATGAAATAAAATTTTTTATTCTTCAAAATGTGTTGCAAAAACACTGGTAAAAAACCTATAAGATGGAATGATAAATTGATTAAAATTTTGCACAAAAATAGCCACTTCTAAAATGAATTGAGATTCGTACGGTCCTATAACCGATCATCTTGTGTGAAATTTCAATGTTGAAGAATAAAGCTAATACAAATAACAGGTTAATTGAAAAATTCAAACAACTGAAATAACGCAGTGAAATTTTAAAAAAAGTTATGAAAAAAAATTTTACAAGGGAAAACCAGCCATTTCAATATCCCATTCCCAACACTGATTACACATATTGAGCTATATTAGTCAATTTCTAAAAAAAAAATCCATCATATTCATTCATTTTTGTTTCAATCTAAAAATGATAATTTAATTTTTATTAGTGAATTTGAAATTATGGGAAAACTCATTGATAAAGGAGAAAAAATGAAAAATTTACCCAAAGAGAAATTGAGGAAATAATTGAAATTTTCAACAAAAATGGCCATTTCTAGTATGAATTATGTTTCATAATATTCCATAATCGATAATATTGTGTAAAAGTTCAACGTTAAAGAATAAATCTATACATAACAGTAAACATGAAAAGAATGAAAAATAAATAACTAAAATACAAAAACAGTCGTAGGAAAACAATGGGAATTGCAAGTTTAAAAAGGGGGGAAATGGTCATTTCAGTATTCCAACACTGAAGTAAGTACAAATGAAATAGGTTGCACAATTGTTGAGCGAAAAGAGGAGAAAGAGTACAACATTGGCATATAACATTAAAATAACAGTTACCAATATCACAAAAGCCATATTTCTATGAGTGGTTCGTTTCCTTTACAATAATCAAATCCACGTACAGATTTCACACCTCGAAAATAATACTACACCTAGGTTTGAAAACATCTGGTAGAGCAGCCTAAATCCACAGCCCCGACACGTAAGAACCAAAATCAAAATATAACACGATCGTTAGACAACTGTCTTTGAAGATTCATTGAAAATTTCACAGAACAATGTTATATATGTCATATAAAAAAACAGATTTAGGATAAAAGAATAACGAAACTCCAAATTCCAATCGTGATTATAATTTGAGTTTGGTTCTCCTCCAATGACGTCTTTTGGCGTTATACCTGTTACAAACATACTCAGTTTTAACGAAAAATCGATACTTAATGAGTACGAAAATATCAGCGTCAATAGAAAAGCCATCCTAATATAAATACAGGTGTCAAGAGGCGTGATAACCGGGAGGAGGGGGAGGGGTTGAGCACAAGGAGCAAAGATCGGTTTAACAAAATGACACCCTGTGTATGTCAAATCATTTTGCTACTTAGAACGTCTTTCAAAACGTAGGTTTCACTTACATTACTTAGAGAAATGAAATTCTGAAAAGGGGGAGGGCCTAAGGGTTCGAAGAGTGTACAGGAAAATGGCACCCTTCCTGATTTAACCCATTTCGTTACTTCATACATCTTTCAAACAATAAACTTCAATGATTACCATTTTTTCCAAAAATTTCAAAAAAGCCGATAACTTGACATTTTTAAAACCTTATTTAGAAAATTGGCGCTCCTCGGAGAGGAAGGACCTTTTCAAAATTTCCATAAAAAACTCAAAAAAATTAAAATACGATTATTAGAATTGACGCAGGAAGTATGTGAAAAAAACGGAGATTGGTTCCTGTGAGAGAGGGCGTAAAAAGTGGCACCTCAATTAAATTCGCATCATTTTCAAAATTGATACAAGAATAGAATGAAAAATAATTTTGTCAACGAGTTCACAAAAATATACCTAAATGATACAGGACGCGGTCGCGTTCCAAAGAAATCCAGTTGGTAAAATTTTATGCTTAACATGTATTGAAAAAAATTATTACCATCAATCAATCAATTCTTTAAAAAAATTATGAAATAAAAACATTCGAAATTGAATGTGTAGAATATCATCTAACATTACACGAGCAATTTCTACGAATATCACAGGGTTCACAAAATCATGGTACGTATAAGACCCCCAACCTCATCATGCTCAAGCAACGAGTTTACATTAGTACGAATTAAATAAGTTGCATAGTTGATAAACATAAAGAGGGGGGGAGTGAAACACAGGCATATAAAATTAAAATAACTGTTACCAATTCAATCATTAAGCATATCGATACATCACAAACCCATATTTCTTTGAGCGGTTCGTTTCCTTCACAATAATTTATTCCACGCAAAGATTCGACACACAAAATAATACTACACCTAGGTTTGAAAACATCTGGTAGAGTAGCCTGAATCCACAGCACCAACACGTAAGAACCAAAATCAAAACAAAACACGATCGTTAGATAACTGTCTTTGAAGATTTATTGCAAATTTCACAGAACAACGTTATATATGTCATCTAAAAAAATAGATTTAGGATAAAAGAATAATAACGAAACTCGAAATTCCAATCGTGATTATAATTTGAGTTTGGTTCTCCTCCAATGACGTCTTTTGGCGTTATACCTGTTACAAAGATACTCGGTTTTAACGAAAAATCAAAACTTTATGAGTACTAGAATATCAGCGTCAGTGGGAAAGCCTTCCTTATATCAATACAGGCGTCAAATGGCGTATAATGTAAAATTAAAATTCAGGAATAAAATGTTAGGAACGTAAAGCCACCACCTGAACATAAGTAAAAATTTACATGTCACTCACCTAATGGTGTTACCGGTACGCATTCTGATCCATTGTGGAATAGGTCGATTTTGTTTCAGTTTTTTAGCAAGTTTCTGCTTAATCTTGAAAGATTTATGCGACGACTGAAAAAACACGAAAGAATTAACACTACTACCGATAAGAAATCATCATAAAACACTTTATGCAATAAATTAAGGGCGTAAATACATGCATTCTACATTGGTCACTACCAACATTTACACTGCTTCACTTCAACTCGTTCGGAGGATTAACTTCATCTGCCTCAATTTGAGACGAGAATTTAAGTAATATATTGCAATACGATTGATGTTCAAAAATATAACAGGTCTTCTTATTGAGTGTACGTCTGTTCCTGCGTAAGCGTGAAGTCTCGCCGGTGAAAAGTAATGTAACGATATACCTCGTATGTTTGATAGTTTACGAAAATGTAATGATTACAACCTGCTACGATTATATTAATAACATGAAGAGGTAACATTACGTATTTAAATAGAATCAAAAATGGAATTCACTGTAATGTTAAATCCTGCACAATACAATGGATGCAATACTTTTCGGTGTGACTTCTTAATAAAACACAATACATTAACAGAAAGAGTTGTACTTACCATTATACTGCTTGAGACAAACTCAACAGTTGAAATTTGAACTTAAAAATTATAATAATAAATTCGTAAAACGAAATTTGTCAAATGAAATATTACGTTGCAATCTTCAATTCATTGCACAGTTTCAAGAAATGTAATGAAAATTCGAGAAATCAAGCTGAACCACAGCACACAATTATCTTCCATCGGTGACTATTTCGATGACTAGGGTTTCTTTTTACAGCGCTATCTGCAATTCAATATTTTGATGAAAAATTTGTAATTTTAAGTAATAACCGTAATTTACAATTTTTTAGGTTGGTTTCACCTACTTATTATTTTTTTACAACTTTTTTTTTAATTTTTAATTTTTTTAAAACTGATTTTTTACTTTTTCATTACCATTATATATTTTTTTGTTGAAACTTGAGCTTAACAACTTTTCACTAATGATGTAAAACTGATAGTTTAATATTATTGAACTCAAAATTACTGAAATTGCTTTTAATTGTGATCTAGTTTCTCATTTAACACGTATATGACTATATGTTTCTGTATGAAATTAAAAAAATTTTCTGAACGTGTGTTTTAATGATCAGCACAAGTACAGTAATTTTTTATGTGCTTCATTCGACGTGAGGCGAAAATTATATACATTAAGATTCATGATTCAAATTGAATGAAATAAAAATTGACGTATATATAATGAAAATTATAAAAATTAATTTTGATAAAATCAAAAAAAATCAACAGTATTGCTTCCAGTTTAAGTAAATGTCTACATCTTACATGATAATTTATAAAGCAATATAGGTAGAGATCAATATAAACACGATTCTGAAAAAAAAGTACGTTGCGCAAATAAACTAACAAGAGCAATAAAATACAAAATTAGTAGACTATTACTAATCAATGAATTATAAAATACCGAATTGTTCTATGTATTTTTAAATATGAAAGATACTTAATTTAATTTTAGTTTTCAGAAACATGTTCAATAAGCTGTAAAACTACAGTAAATTTGTTGAGTACAACAGAAGTCAATTACAATGAGTGATAAAAAGGTAAAAAATCGACATTTTATACTTCTTTGGCGAACAGAAATGAGTGATAAAATACAACGGCAAACCAAATCATGAATATTTTTACATTGCGTAAAATTTACAAACTAATTATCTTCAATTCTTAGAAAATAAATCAAATGAAATAGTTTATACGCAAACAAGTGAAACTTAATAACAAGTAAATCATAATTTATATCATAGCTCTGTGCATTTCTTTTTTTGAAAGTTATGATTTTCAATCTATCGTTTTAACAAAAGTGGGGTCTTCCTTTCCAATTTTTCCAACTCTTTTTGTTTCACTCTTGTATAACAAGCACTTCCCATCAACACAATCCAATTGGATGACCACCAAAGCCATGGCTTCGTTTCGTTAAAATAGTATGAAGCTATGATTGTTTGAACACATGCTTTCGCGGTTCCAGAAATATTGTGAGTTAGGGGCGAAGTAACTTTTATTTGCAAAGTTGTAGCATAGCCAATACATAAACCACAAATTCCACTAGTAAACATTAATGACCAAAAATGAAAACTAGTTATTTGCTTGTAATCATAAATTACTTGTACCTCATTACAAAATATAATTAATGGTAAAAAAATAATGCAAGAATAAATGTTAATATAGTAATTTAACAACCACATAACAGAATCTATACGTGGTAAAACTTCTTTAACCTTAATAGCGTAATAAGCAACTGAAAGGGATCCTAAAATACCATAAAATGTTCCAAGCAGGGAGAAAGTTCCTATAAAATGCTCTTGATCGACTCCTAACCAAAATCCAAAAACTATCAGTAGACAACAGAAGCAAGTTTTCATGGAGGTGGTTTCATGCAAGACTAAATATGTCAGTATAACATTGAAAACCGTAGTTAAAGATCTTCCAATATAATAGAAAGATACATCTACATATTTTAGACATAAATTATTGAAAATTATCATACTAGCAAAGACTATGGATAACGGAAAGACTGCTTTGATGATTTTGATATCAAACGCAGATGAATGTAGTTTTTCTCTTCGGATAAGTTTATACGCCCCATAATATAAAGCTGATATTAAGCACTGGAACCAAGTAATGAACAACGGAGCATCAAATTTGAACGTATCGCTACTCAAAAGAATTTTATTCACAAAAACTGTGGCCATGGAAATCACCCAATAAAAAGTGACAGCCCCAGCGATTTTCCATCCTTGACTGGAGAACCCTAACTTCATGGTTTCTGAGCAAACGCACCAGAGAAGCTTCCTTTACTAAACATGTAAAATTACTCACTACACAATATATTCTACATGATTATTTAAGTATTTTGCGACACGTTTGTGTAATTATTTGAAGTAAAAATTCCATTTTCTTATCAATACTCAAAATTTTTTTCCGGCTTGTTAATAAAATACAAAAATGAGTATTCAAACAACGTACTTTCTAAATTGACCACAATACTTCGTGGATTTTGCTTCATCCTTGAATGTATTTTACTTGATTCAAAAATTCTCTTATCATTGGAATCTCACAGATTTTCTAAATGAGTCACAAAATCCGAGTCACTTTGATCGGTGTTTCAAAATTGTTTTCTTTGTATTCTTATCAATATTACACCAAAATTATCTTGAACATTCGTATTCTTTTAATTGTAAATTTTCCTTTATTTTCCTGTTATAAGTTCATTTTTATGACAAAATACAATATGCTTTGTAGCTAACAATATTCTTCAAGTAGAGCTTCTAACTAATTATTAGTTTTAGTCTGTTCCCTTTTTCTTAACTTTCAAGTAACTTATTCAACTTGTACTTATTACAACCGTTCATTACTAAAGGTAAGAACATTCACTGCCAATCATCTCATATGTTTCATTGCATGTTTATTTACCTTCATTTGTTCCCTAGGCTTGTATATGTGAATAGTTACAACCCAACATTCAGTCGGAGATGGAACCAGAAGAGAAATCACAATCGTTGGAGAATAGTCCTTCATTTGTGATTATTCAAAAAATGACCGCCGATAATCAAAAACAAATTGAATTGAATGATAGTTTGCTTAAAAACACTTCCTTCACCGCTTTGATGGAAAAGGTGAGATAATTCAGGGCATGAGAGAATTTACAGTTTGACCCACCTACCCTACCCACTTTGATATGATTTACCTGTTTATTAATAGTTCAGTGCTGATAATATTACTAAGAATCATCCATTGGCTGAGGATATTGAAAATACGGTACAAGAATTATTAAAAGAAAATGTAAAATTGAAAGGTAAATTAAACTCAACTTTCATGTTTTTGCCATTTTATTGGTATTGGTCATCATTAATCTATGTGCATTTTTTATTTGTTTGTTTTTCTTCGATAGAAACTCTGCGACAAAACAATATCGCTATGAAGGAACAGTTTTCTTCTTTAGAAAAATGGCATAGTGAAGTGTTTGATCTTCAGAGAACTCAAAAAAAAAAATTTGAAGAAACAAAAGAATTAATCTATAATGTAAATATCATTTACACATTAGTATAGAAAATTCATAGTTATAATTATATTTCTTTTATAGCTAAGAGCTGAAAATAAAGAATTGAAAAAACCCATCCAGGATTATTTGAAGAATCATGAAAATAAAGAACTTATGGAAGTAAGTTATTCCGTGTGGATTTCTTTTATTGTGCACCTAGTCGAGCAAGTATTACACGATATAATTATTTATTATTTCAGTTGAAAATGGAAAGAGAAAATTTACGACAACAATTACAAGAAAATGAACAACATTGCATATCGTTAAAAAATCAATTGACTAACGTTGCACGAGTATGTTTGATTTATATTGTATTTTATGTCTGAATTGAATTACTTGCTGCGTATACACTTCATAAATCACTTGATGGTATGAATTTCAGTTGCCTGCAGAAAATCAATTATTAAAGGAAAAATTACAAATTACTCAACAGAAACTTCTAAAATTAGAGCAACATTACAGTATGAATGCTAGGGTGAGGGCATAAATTTATATTATTTAAGCATAGTCGCATTATGTATTATTTGCTTGATCATTTACTCAAATACAACTTTTTCAGTCCGAAAAGGAGCAAGAGCTCATTCAAGTTATAGGTGATTTAACCAGACAGCTAGAAAATTCAGAACGTTCTCGACGAAAATTAGTTTCTGATTTAGACCGTTTAAGTGCTCAAGAACAAAAATTACAAAGGATATTACCATCAGGAGAATCAAAAAATATTACCGATTATTGTTACTGGAATGCGGTGTGATATAAATTTTTGGAAATAATGTCATTCATTATCCGTATATCTCTCTATCGTAAATGTTTTTTTGTAGATTTTCCCTATGGCTGTTATTTCTGCTCCATTTGAAGCTCAATTAGTTGAAAATATGAAACGATATGAGGAATTGTTGAATAAATACGAAAATCTTTCAATAGATGTGGGCGATAAGTAAGTTATCCTATTGTTAAAAGTAATTTATTCATTTTCATACTCTGATACTATGTAATTCATTTCTTTGTAGCAAAGAAACCAGTTCGAGTTGGGTAAATTTGAACAAAAATGAACAAGATGCTAGTATTGATTCGCTTAAATTAGAAGTAGCCGAGCTTCGTAAACTATTAATGCAAGAACAAAGGCTCAACATTAATCGAAAGTAAATTTCATTTTCTATTGTATTTCTTTTTTATGTTTTATTCATCGTAATCATTGTAAAGAAATAAATTAATAATATGCACTGATCCGTTATTAATGTTTTTCAGAGAAATCTTAGAGAATGCTCAATCAAAATTTAAAGAGTTATACAAACAATGTATGGCCATTTTGAAGGAACATGACACCAAAATGAAAGCAATGGTAATTAAATTGTAGAAAATGATTACTTTCATTATTTCTTGCTTTCAGTTTTATTGCTAATATGATATTCCGTGATGTAGGAAATTGAAATTGTTAAAAGTAAAGAAAAGTTGAAAGAATTCGAAGTTTTAAAATATGCGGTCAATGATAAAGACAATAAGATTACTCAATTAGAAAATGAATGTGCTTTTTTTAAGAAAAAAATTGAAGAAGCTGAAAGAAAAAATGAAGATTTGTATATATTACAGAGCCAGGTAGAGCCTTATTTAAGCTTATTAATTCTGAAATGATGCATGTTTTCATAAGAACGTCCGATTTCATATTACTTCGTGTTGTAGATGAAGGTGTATGAAGAAGATTTCCTTACTGAAAGAGAAGCTCGAGAAGCTTTAGCTAATGAAAAAGACCTTTTACAACATAATATCAGTCGTTTGCAGCAGAAAAATAAAGAACTGCTTAGAGAATTGAAATTATCGCAAGATGGCAAAGGGCACAAATCCAGGTATTTTGAGCCGAATTTCAAACAGTACCTTATGTGTTTAAAGACATTAATATTGTTTTTATTATAACTAAAATACGTGTGGTTACGTGGGTTTTGTTACTTTTCTTCCGATATGTATGAATTTCTCTACCCATGGCATGACTTTATACAGGTTACAATTTTTAAAGTATTGAAGTTGTATGCTAAAGGCGTTGGTAAAAAGCTTCCAACTAAAACATGTAAAGATATGTTTTTTTATGATTTCTTTTCGTAAAGAAAAAAAACTGATGGTTTTGCAGCTGTCGTTTTCATTTTTGTATTATTATTATTTATGAAGTTATCATGACAATTTTTTTTTTTTTTTCAGAAATAATAAAGACGTGTGTGAAGAAACTGTAAGTACATCCGGGAAATACGAAATGTTCTGTTTTATTTAAATATTTGTCACTTTTCAAATTTGGAAATGCATTTTTTGATTTTAGCATCCAACAAAAAAGAAATTTGCGTGCTTCAATGAAACTTGTAGCGAATCGTTTCTGTCAGAAGAAGAATTACAAGAACATGTTTACTCATGTTTGAACATAAAAGACTGAAAATAATACCACTTTTTCGATAGGTAGCTTTTTAAATGATGTATTTTAAATTTTAATAAATGGATGTTATTTTCTAGAGTTGATTCATGAAGCAATTTATTATTATTACCAATGGAAAATATTACTCTTGAATCCACGTAATTTTAATGTTTTTTATTTTATCTTAACTTAAACGATTGACTCAAATTAAAGTATTTTAGTTAAATTCTTTAATTGTGTTATTACTTTTAATTTAAATAAGCTTATTAGATACTCGTTATGTTTTTAAAAGTTGACATGTTTTTGTTACTTTTATGGAAAATATATTCTTTCAACTTTCATTATTAGCAGTTTGTAGGGATTTGTAAGCTGTAGCTTTGTTCCTTTGGGCATGGATGATGAACCTGTCCTCAAGCCTCAACAATTATCAAAGTGTGATATTTGGAAATATTTTTGGAAGTTTTCTTTTAAATTATATTTCAATTTCATAGCTCAAAAAAAGTGATAATTATTTCTAAACGAAAATAGGGTTTTTCACAATTTTGAAATATCAACGATGATTTAAAAAAAACTAGAAAACAAAAACTAATACCTTTTTTATATAGGTAGCGCTGTAACAGTTATTTTATTTCTTGATTAATCAACACTGCTTTTTTATCAGCATTTTGAAAAAATCTAGAACTGAATACAGCCGTCTAACAAGGCAACATTGTTAGCGCTAATCTGAAGGCGGCCAAAGCGCAACACATTTCTGATGTGGAATTCTGTAAAAAATGCGATAATTTGCAATTTCATTAATTTAATCAGAGTGTGTTAGAAATTATTTAAGGGAAAAATGGCACCCAAAAAACCGGCTGAGGCGGCGGACAAGTCAGGTAAATATTATTATTTTATATGTCATATCGTTATTAGTTTAATATTACTTGCATTGTTTTATTCTTGCCACGTGCTGTTCGTAAATATAAGCGAACGTCTTCATTATACTAACACATTTCATTTACGATTAGTTAGGTTTGTTCGGGCAACTACAGAATTCTGCACTACTTACAGAATCTGTAACATTTTGGAAGTAAAATTACAATTAACTGTTCGGGGAGAAAATCGGTATGTTCGTAATGCCAAAAAGTGTTTGGGAAATCGACCTTACACGGGCAAATCATTTGTAACTTTCACTGTAATAAGATTTATACCGGTTTAATGTGGGTTCTATAGCACAAATTACAGTGAGTTACAGCGGTTTGATACATTTTGTAGATTTTGTAAGTTTTGCAGTTGCCAGAACATACCTGTTCACACACACTGTATTAAAAATTTTTCTATTATTATCGTTGCAATGCCTGATCAATATATATTCCGCGTCTCATAAATATTTTAACAAATTCTTCCCAAAGCTGGCAAAAAACCTGAAGCTGCCAAATCAGCGAAAGCGACCAAACCTTCCCAACAAAAAAAAACAGAGGCTGCCAAATCAGCGAAAGCGGCCAAACCTGCCCAACCGAAAAAACCCGAAGCTGCCAAATCAGCGAAAGCAGCCAAACCAACCCAATCGAAAAAATCCACCCAACCGAAAAAATCTACCGGTAAACAAGAGCCTAAGAAAGGAAAAGATGCTTCGAAAGCAGCCGCCGGCAAAGCTCCAGCCAAGGCAGCTAAGAAACCAGCTGCTAAAGCAGCCAAAGGAGATGCGAAGAAGGGTGCCAGTAAAGCTGATGCGAAAAAAGGTAAAGAAGCAGGTAAAGTTGTGAAGAAGGATAAGAAAGATAAACCCATTAAAGGAGTCGCTCCCAAACAACAAAAAAGTGCAAAAGCTGCTAAGGCTAAAGAAGCTGCGAAGAAAGCTTTGAAGACGAAAATTAAAGTGAGTGCCGTTTTGCGGTATGAAGAAATCGCTTAACATTGTGTTATACTAATGTATATGTTTTTTTTCAGTTCTTAAAAGGACCTCATGGACACAGAACAAGGAAAATCAGAACATCGGTTCGCTTCCGTAAACCAAAAACCTTCTGTCCTCCTAGAAATCCTAAATATCCTAGGAAATCTGTACCTAAAAGGACTAGGTGAGTTTCAAGTTTCAACTAATTTTTTTATATTTTATTTCACGTACATACTGATTTTTTTTTTTTTTTTTTTTGCAGAATGGACCCCTATAACATTATTAAATATCCCTTGACAACTGAATCCGCCATGAAGAAAATTGAAGATAACAATACGTTAGTATTTATTGTCCATTTGCAGGCTAACAAACACCATATTAAAGCTGCAGTCAAGAAAATGTACGATATTAATATCGCAAAAGTTAACACACTCATCAGGTAAAAATAAAGTATTTCTTTTTTGTCACGTGTCGTTGCTAGAAATATGATGACTTTAAAAAAGAGAATCTCTCTTGAAATCTATGAAGATGAATGTTCACTGAATTTGATGTTACGACTTGTTTTATCGCTCATGAATATATGTACATATATATATCTATGATAAATAATTTAGAAGAGAATCTCTCTTGATGTATGAGGACGTTAATTTTCTGAAGAGTTTATTTGTTTTTTATTCTTATGAGTTGTGTTTTTAAGTTACTTATTTTTCATTTCAGGCCTGACGGTAAAAAGAAAGCTTATGTCCGACTAGCCAGAGATTATGATGCATTAGATGTTGCAAACAAGATCGGTATCATATAAACATGTTTGATGTTTGTACAGATAATAAATTTTATAAAAATCTATTGTGTGTTTTTGTCAATAAAATGAATTCTTTGATCAAAATTATTTGTCAAAAAATTGACGAATTTTTGTTTTGAACAATTTTCCACAAAATATTTTGTTTCAAGGCTGTGTTGATTGGTTAAATAAAATGATGCTCAATATTTGGAAAAAACAGCGTTTCTACGCAGTGAGAGATGTTCAGATTGCGAAAGGAGACCAGCCTTACATCATATTTTCTTATTAAATTGCAATGAAGCTACTCATTCTCCTATTTCGTTGAAACTGGAAACTTCACGTAACTAATTTCAATGTTACTATTAGCTTTCTGAGCCAAATTTCATCTTTGGTACGCAATATCCATCGATAAAATAACTGTTACTTCGCAACAGAGCAATCAGCATGAATACTTGAAGAAAGGAACAGTGAAAAACGAACATGTTTCATATTATTATTATTCATCAATTAGAAAATGCATGAAACGTTTATAAACAAATACACATTTACAAAATTGAAAAAGATGAATTAATAAAGCATTCAAGTTGATTCCTTTTCAGATTTTTTTCCTCTATATAACAAATCCTTCCATGCCCGGTAGTGTTAAAGAGATGTAATCATCATTAGCTAATTCTGATCGTTCACCAACAGTTAATAAGACAGGAGTAGTATGGGCATGAACACCTGTGGTCATTTTAGGAGTTCCAGCTTTACCAATAACATCAGCAGCCTAAGAAAAAAATAAGAACAATAAAATTTTTCCTCTCAAGATTTTAGATATAATTGATGGATAGCTTCAAATGTATACTTGTCCCACTCGAACAGTAACTGGCAGTGGCTCTAAATCTTCATCTAAAGTAACCAATCATCTTGGATACATTGCGATGGCTAAAGTATTTAGTAAATCTTAATACTGTGGTTTAATAACTGTAATTAAATTGAAACTTTTGATACCTATTCGAAATTCAATTTAAAAATTTTTCTTTTTAGCCGAAATATGAAATAAACAGAAATAATTCAAGTACGCGCGCATGCGTACATCACGTGTTTTGGGATGTTTGGTGCTCCCCACAGACCATAGATAAGAATTGCTCTTACTTCATAAAATTTTGTTAGTTTTACTAGATTTTGTATACTTATTAAAATTGAGCAAAATGATGCAATAAAAGAAAATTGTGATTTAAAAATTTCTTATTCATTCTAACTCATAATGGCTGCATTACTAAAGAAACGCGCTTTGGCAGAGTATACTCAAGTTATTGTAAGCGTGAAATCATTAAATTCTCAGTTTTCAAAATCATGTATTCCACTAAACCCATATTCAATTATTTCAGCAAGAAGAACCTCAAGTAAAGAAATACAAATGTGTATTGAAACCTTCAAGTAGCAGTAGTACAGCTTTTGCGTTCATTTCTTTACTGGAAACAAAAAATACGAGCCATGATGTGCTTCAAGTTCTACTTCGAATGTCCGAAGCTCCGAATTTTCATGTACGCTAAATAAGTTAATTAATGAACCAGTCGTTTTCATAAGTAATCTTAATTTTGGATTTTCTTTGAGAGCAGGAAGAGGAGATCCCTGAAGCTATTAGAAAGCTGAGCGACCACTTTCGCGACGAGAAAGAATCAGCCGTTAGAGTAATAATACTCTCGATTTTCGCTGATATGGGATTACTTCGTGATATTAGTTCTCAGGTGAGTAACATTTTCTCAAAAGTAATGAAGTACAGTGTAGAATTTTATATTTTATCTGTTAACAGATTGTACAAAATATCATTGACGAAACTGTGAGTTTGTTAAAGCACGAAACGTCTCATAAAGTATTAAGTCAAGGATTGTCAACGCTATTGCGTCTCGCAAAAAAACAAATACTGAATCATACTTTACATTTGAAGTTGATACAACTAGCAAAAGACGTAAGCTCAAATGAATTTATCCATGTAAAAAATTAAAACCGGCTTTTTTACAGAAAACTAGGTTGAAAAATGAAATGTCTCACGATAATCTTTTTATTTTATTTGCAGCTTTTGACCGATACTAGTCCATCTGTGAAATGTAGATGTTTCGATATATTCGGCGAATTATTACCTATTAATGTTTTACAAGATATAGTACTACAAAATCAAATCCTGAAATTACTGGGTGATTATATTCATAATGAAGACGCAAGAACAAGAAGTTGTTCTTTTCAAAATATGGTTAGTTAATTGCTCATTACTGGATTTTTGTTCTTCTTTGAATAGGTTACTATAGAATTCTCAATAATTCGTGTTTCAGTTGACTCTTCATAATAGAGGATTAAAGCTCGATCCTTCCATTTATTCAGAAGTTTGCATAGCTTTGAAGGATGATTACGAAAATGTACGAGTTGTAGCATTAAAATTGATTTGGCTTCTTGGAATTACTTACCCTGAAAAGTTGGTTCAAGTTTTGTACTTTGTCTGCTATGTTTTTAAGCGTGTATGTTAACCTTTTTTTTGTTCGTCCTAGTATCGTGAAATCTTCAAATAGCGAAGAAGAAATTCGTTTAATCGACGACGCTTTCGGTAATATCTCAAATTGTATTACCGATCTTTCAATGCGCGTTCGAACCGAAGCTGCACAATTGCTAGGGACAATGACTCAAGTTAGCCTACCGGTTTTGCTACAAACCCTCGATAAACGATTAATGGCTGATATGAGAGTAAGTTGAACAATTCCGCCTTTCAAACTAATTACGAACATGAAATTTAATTAAAGTATGTTCGTGTTTTTCAGAAAAAGAAATCCGCTCATGAACGAGCTATTGAAAGTGTCACAGGAGGAACTTGGGTTAAAGGAAAAGGATATACGCAAGATAAAGCAAAAGAACAACTAGATGAAGATCAAGTTAACATCATGAGATCAGGTGCATTTGGAGCGTTTGTGCATGGTTTAGAAGACGAATTTCTTGGTAAATTTTGAAATTGTGTTTTTTTTTCTCAAAATTCTATTTTAATTGGTAATGGTTTGTCGAGCAGAAGTTCGTAGTGCATCTATTGATTCTATCTGCTCATTGGCGGTACATCAACCGAATTATGCAGTCGTAGCTCTGGATTTTTTAGTGGACATGTTCAATGATGATATTCAAGAGGTGCGATTGAAAGCTATTGATAGTCTTTGCAAAATGTCAAACCATATTGAGTTTCGAGAGGATCAGTTGGAAATTATTCTGGGTTTATTGGAGGTAAACATTTCAATCATTGAAATCATATCGGCTTTCATGTAACATTTATTCATGTTGTTAAAGGATTCATCAATGGATGTTCGTGAAGGATTACAAAGAATTTTAGCATCATGTCATTTCGTAACTAAAGATTGTTTACAAATGTGTGTCAGCACTTTATTGGATAGTTTAAAAAAATACCCTCAAGTAAGATAATAAAGTGATAGTTTTTTTTTAGCAATACTGATGTACACAATTTAACTGTAATTTATTCTATTGAAGGATCGTAAATCCATATGGAACTGTTTTCATAAAATGGGATCTTTGCATGCAACATTAGCTTTGCCTTTAGTACCGGAGTTACTGGCTATTCATCCATTCTTCGATACTCCAGAGCCAAACGTTGATGACCCAGCATGTAAGAAATACCTAATCGCACTATGATTTCATTACATTGTTTAGTAAAATATAAATCGAATAACAAAGCTTTGTCCAACTGAAATATTTTAGACGTTAGCATATTGCTATTAATTTTCAATGCTGCTCAACACTGCAGTACCATCATACAACTTTTGGAAGAAAAAACAATAAAACATTACAGTTACATCCGAGATACAATGCCCCATTTAGTACCATATTTACCTGTGAGTATCTTATTCATTAATTTATCACTTATTTTTCTACGTAGTGTACGCTTTGTTATTTATCATAATTATGGTTTCACAGCTTAGCAGTACTTTAACGTCGGTGGAGTTAAAAACTGTTCCTACAGCAACAGCCAAATTCCTTGAAACCCTGTTAAAAAGAATCGAACACGCCGGAAACCCTCGGGTGTTGATAAGTTTACTTGAAGTAGCAGAAAAAGACTTATTAAGATTATCTAAAATTGATACCGAAGTCGCTGGTACTGCTAGATTCAATTCTTTATATGTCAGCAGTCAACTACTGTTCACCAGAATTATTAAAAATAAGCTATGGTGCACTCCCGCGTCTTTAGAGCAACAAAAACTTGGCAAAAAATCTATTGGGAAATGTTTTAAAAATGCTATCAAGTTAGTAAATGAAGTGAAGTTTTTTTTTTTTGTATTAGAATAAAATTTTTAATTCCTATTTTATAGGATGCAACATTTGTTTGTGGGATTGACGAAAAGTGATATGGCTGCTGTTAAACAATTCAAACTGAAAGCGTTGGCGTTACTGTTGGTGTACATCGTTAAAGCCACCAATCAATCCGCAAGGGCACTATGTCACCAGTTTCTTTCTCAAGTTGATGAAATAAACAAGTATTTTTTGCTCAATAAAGTTATTTTAATAATGAAATCAAAATTGTTTGCAATCATTCGATATTTAACTATGCAGATATTTAATTGAAGAAGATGTCACACCAGAACCATTTACAAGTGCTGTGGTAAAAGAATTGTCTATGTTGGAAGAAGCTAAACCTGGATCAGTTTCTAAAGTTTTAGTGCCACATTTAGAGAATTCAAAACCTACATCTCCTCCAAAACTCAACATGCATGTAAGTTTTTTTTAGCTGTTAGTGTGCTAAACTCTTTCAATTCGGGTCAGTAATTATTTTTTTTCATAGATTAAAATGTGTAATGCTGTAATCAATTCTCCGACTGGTGGTCCTGATTCTACATACAAGTTCACTGCCGGATTAGTTATGTCAATACCTTTAGACGCTGAAATATCTCATTTACATTCAACTAAACCTTTACGTTTAAGGTTGAAATATCCTGACCAACAAACACATCTTATTGTACCCAGAGTTGATCATCTTCGATTAAATCAATTTTATTCAGGTAACTTTCTAAGCTTGATAAATGAATTGATATGGTTTTGAGATTACTTTGACATTAATTTTGATTGTATTTCGTTTCAGACAAAAATCACATGTACAGATTGGTTACAACAGCTTTGATATCACATCAAGTGTGGTCGGAAGCATGTTTCGTTGAATTGAGTTTGGTGTTAGATTTAACCGATACAGAAGGAGGAGCAGTTAATCATTCATTACATCCTTTAAGTCATTTGTGTGTTATCAATCTATGCAAACCCGTACAGTTACACGTTTTACCAAAATCTGTAAAACGTGGAATTTAACTTGTGAAAATTTGCATGAATTATAATATAATTTTTAGCTATTCTATTGAATATTGATGGGCGTAAAAATAAGAAAAATTTATGCTAGAAGCCAAATATTGTTTGGTAATTTTGTAAATTTATTGTTTTTTGATACGAAATAAGATTAAAATGATACAGTCATCTTGTAAAGAGTAATGAATCGTAATGATAGTACATATTGCCAACTTTTTCACTTTCTAATATTCAAGATATTTACTTGAGCAGAATATCACTACAAATGCGATTTTATGAATTAATAATGATCAATTCAATCGTGCCGAGGAAAAAATTTTTATAACATACCTATTTTTTAAGATTGAAGCGGAATTCTAAAAAATACCGAATGATACAAAACACTAATCTGGAATTGTATGTAGTTTTCCTAAGCTACGATCCAATAATATTTTAGTGATTGCTGTAATTACATAAATTTTCCATTAATTATGCTAAGATGTCCAGAGATTAAATTCAGTTCAAGACGCACAGATATTGGATCAAAAATTTCGAAAAATAAATATGTAATGAAGTATGTATCTGTATTTGAATCACACACATAGAATAAAAAAATTGTTCGATTTATGATGAATACAAACCTTTGCATGAGATGATTTGAATTACTGTTGAGATTCAAAATGAAAATAGATAATTATTTGATAATCAATTGGAAAATAAGTTCTAATCATCACAAGTTTAACATACGACGTAACAATACTATAGTATACACAAGATAATAATTCAACCACAAATGAGAAAAACAAGTAGGTAGTGTAACAAACGAGTAGTTATATGCATAAAAATAAAAAATATTCCACAATATACGTAAACGTAAAATTCATCACTGATACTACAATTACATATGCATAGAATCTAGGAATATATATAAAATTGTTTTGATATTTCATCAAGGAAATATAAATCAAATAAACTAATACAAAATTAATATAGAAAACACAAATTGAGATCACAGTTTTCAATAATGAAAAATACAAGGTGATATATATGTATAAAATAAAATGAATAACAAATGGAAATATTAAAAATTGAATGCTTCGGCGAAAAGATGGAAACAATAGGAACAGTACACAGATGAAGTAAATTTCAAAAAAGAACATGTTTGTCATCAAGACTCATTATAATTATCGATTAATCTTTCTCATCGTTCAATCCATTAGCTAGATTTTGAATCTGACTCACAAGCTTGCTATTTTCCAGTAAAACTGATTCCATAGCTTCTCCTGTTATTTTGATATCGTTCAAAATCGTACGATGCTTTTTTGTTTCTTGCGCTTTCACCCTGCCACCGTGTTTGGAATTAGCGGAACAAATTATTCTTGAAATATTACTCAAACCTTCGTGAAAACTAATATCATTTTTGTTTAGTTTCAAAACAAAATCATCAAGACGAACTTCGTAACTATCGATATCTCTGTCTAAAATTTGAGCTTGAAGATAAACTGTTTGAGCCATTTTATACCAGTCCGCCAAACATTCAGCCAACTGGATAACCATAGGTTGGACTTCAGTCTCGAGTAAAGTCTTCACGCGTTGACCAGTTTCTTTAATCTTAAATTAAAGATGAAAGTTTTCAAAAAAACGTAATGGATGATGATAATAATGGGTACTACAGAATTTTTTTACGCGTATATACTTACCTTGATTCTTTCTAACACATGGAACTGTTCATCGTTGTAAGTTAAACTTCGCGTCGCTCGATCTCTTAACAAGTGCTGCCAAGATTCTCTCAAGCGCTCCACCAAAGTTTGTGCTCTAGCTGGGGCTCTAGCTTGATGAGGACATGTCACAGATTTCGTGCCCATCTCCCATTCATCTCGTAACAGTGTTTTTTCTGTTACATAACGTTGATACAAATGTTGCACAGCCAAAGATACATCCTTCATGAAATCTTTCTGCAGAATATCCAGATCACCCTGCGAAAACATGAAATAACATAGCGTAACTATATAATATTACATATAGTACTCCAAATGGTAGATTTTTAGTAACAACATTTACCTTAGAATCATTACTGGACATAGCACTTTTCACACCTATCAGATTGTGGACGCTTTTTTGACCTCTCGATACTGAGTCGACCAATCTATCTACGTACTTGATAAGATCTTTAGCGTGAGAACATCTAGTCGTTAATCTACTCAGTTCTTTAGTGATTACTTTGGTTAATATGTAAACGCTATCATGGGTCAGTTTACTACTTCGAGAAAACTTTTCAATTCTTCTTTTACAAACATGGCCCACACTACAAGCGGTCTTTGCTAAACTAGCATCATTCTCGACAGATACTAAATTAGGAAACGAGGGAAACTTTGGTATATCTCCTTCGCTTTGTAGAGTTACATTGTTATTCTCTTTACTGAATAAAAATACCGGGCAATTGATATCGGTAATGGGATAATTTGTAGAACACATGGCACTGTTAAGTTCATCGATTAGATGCGATTCTTTGAATAGTAATATTTGACTATCGCTTGGCACGTCCGTTTGCTCGTTGATCAATTTCTGTAATAAGTCATATTTCTCGCTAGGTTGAATATATATTCTGATACTTTGAACTTTATTTATATAAAATACGTGAACAACTTTGCGTAATAAGGTACTGGTTACTTCGGTAAAGAATTTATCGAAAGACCATATTTGCTGAGAATCTACTTCCAAAATTCCGGCTAAAATAGGAGTTATTAACTTCTTTAAACCGGCGCTAAGTTGACATGTTTTTGGTAACTCACGACACCATTCTATTGGACCATTTTCTGACGACTGACTACCAGATATAACACCGGACGCTTTTTTAGTTGTGATGTAGTACATAGTTTCTTTATTTTTTCTACCACCATAAGGTCGAAATGGTAAATTTCCAGTGGCAACGTGGTACAAGGTAACTCCTATAGACCATAAATCAACCGTAGCACCGAACGTCTTTCCAACAGGCTTTCTCAAAACAGCTCTTTCGTACATATCTGGGTGCAAGTACTCTTCGGTACCATACAGAGACATGAACTGTTGATCTTCTTCTAGTTCTCTAGCCGCACCGAAATCTGTCAATTTATAAATCGTACGCCCATCGTCGCATATAAATTTCATAATATTACCTGGCTTCAAGTCTCTATGTACCAAGTTATTATCTCTCAAGTGTTTCATGCCTGCACTTAAATGTTCTAATACTAATAGAAATTCTTCTTCTTGAAGACCGTATGTGTTTTCCGGATCGTCCAATATATTGAATAAGCTACCACCAGTACAGAGCTCCATCACAATAACTTTACCTCTGCCTTCTTGCTCTTCTTCAATGGCCAATAATTTAACGATATTCTCATGTTTGACTTTTTTGAGTACTTCGAACTCTCTCATTTGTACATCATGAGGTCTCATATGACTCAACTGATTGAATGTTTTCACGGCCACAGGTTCGCCATTGTTTTTATTAACGCCTTGGAAAACTGCTCCTGTGGCTCCTTTACCCAAAACACTTGTTGTACACCACACGTAATTCGCTGACCCACGTAAAAACGACATTACTAATCAAAAATACTACAAATTAAAACAAAAAAATACGTAAAAAAAAACTAGCAACGTTGAGCATTTGTGTTAGAGCCACTTTCTCTGGTTTCTACAATTATTTGTTGGCGAACTGTAACAAATTAGTTATGCTTAGTCACAAGAGAATCACATACACATCAGAAACAGTATTTGCGTTGACATTTTCAATTAATAGTTCACGGTTTCAATACATGATCACAAAAGAATGCAACTTTAAATTACCACAATACATTGAATTTTAAATTTTGAATCGTTTCGTAACATAAACGCTCGAATAATTTATATTTTCTTATACCAAAAGCAATTACTGAAAACGTATCAAATAAACCTAAATCTTGACGAAATTACTTCTTATCTTATTATCTTTGACAGGTGAGGATGTTGTTAAATTCACTGTTAATCACTACTGTTAAAATGATTCCCATATGAACGTTGCAAGATTGCTTCGTGAATTATAATTCTTTTCGTAACTAGGGAGATAAAACGCTACTTTATGCCCCCGCCCCTACAAACATTATCTCCCTTGTTTAAGAAAAATATCGTATGTTGATGTAACACAGGAGATGAATGATTTTCGACGATTTTGAGTTATTTCTCTCGCTTTGATCGTGAAATAAACCTCAAAATTCGTCAAAAATTACTTAATCTCCCATTCTGAGTAATGTACTATTTCTTCCTGGTAATATTTAATAATGATTAAATAAATAAATTGAAATATCCACAAATCTAGTATCAGTAATATTGCATATTATTATTTAATTTTTGATTCAATAAATCGAAAAAAAAATTAAAAGAGCAGATAGAGAAAGAGAACTACAAATTAGGGCTGATATTATTTAAGTTTTAGTGGACGAGTATCATGTATTTATAAAATACTTCACACTTCACGAAATTAAAAATTTCAAGGCAGGTACTCTGATCAACTCGGCAAAAACATTATTTTATACCACTTTTCACTTAAATAATACTGATTAATTACTTATTAACTTACCTACAAAAATTGCTAGATAACAAGTATGAATTGTTGAAGTTTATAAGTTGTATCTTGATACACAAATTATTTTTCAATCTAATAATTTTCTTTGAATTAACCTCCATTTCTTGAGTTATAAAAAATAATATAACTTATTCTTAAAATTTGAACTTTAATGTACTTTTAACATTACGGGAAATAGCTTATTGCAGACTGCAATTGAATGTAATTGTACATATAATAATTCATTTGAGTAAGTAACGATTATTCAATTTAATATTATGTTGCAGTCTAAAATGCAAGTATACGTATAGCTTTCAACAGCTTTTAACGTCTTATTACTACTCAATTTCCAAGTCAGATACACAGTTTTTAATACACCTAAGAATTATCATTTTGCAGAATTGAAAGCATATAGCCAGAGTCACATACTATTCCATAATCAAATAATTATTCATTTCATTACAAATTTGTCATTTAAGTAATCAAAAAAAGTTCATTTCGATTTGTTACCAAGAAAAAATAAAAAAACACAAAAAAATATAAAACAGAATTTAATTTTGAAATAATAAGTTGTAAATTTGTTATCACCGCACTGGCCGTCTCCATCCATTTCTTTTTAGATTTCTGATAGAGTAACAATTTTAGATTTCAAAAACTAAAAGATTTAAACTAATTTAAACATTAGCAGAACCTTCAATTAATAATCTACCTAAGTTCTGATGGGACTGTTTGCCCTACCAATCACTAGCTCACCATTTCCGGATCTTTGTTATTACAAATTTTTGAAATTTATACTATGCTACCTTAAACTTTGTTTGAATCAAGTGGTAGTGAAGTAGTCGTAACTCTTAATACTATTCGCATTTATGAATATTCGTTTTCAAAATTCTTTTTAGCATGAATTTTGTTCATATAAAAAATTGATTTATTTTTTATTTTTATATTTTCTGAATTCCCATTTTGATAATGAGAGCGAAATAATCCTACTTCCTACATTCCTATTTGAAATTGATTTTGTGCTAGCATTAGAACATAAATTTAAGATTACACCACTATATTCTACGTCTACAACCAAAATTTAACAAATCATTCAAAAAATTAATAATACATTCACATTTTATAATAAATTTTACGGTTTTACTTTATCGTTCATTTCTCTGGTAAGTTGTCTACTGAATCCGAACAGTGGTACGAATACTTAGTGAAATCATCAAACACCAACGAAAAGCCATAATAATCTTTCTCAACTCTCAACAGTAAATAAGTGTACTTTTCATGTTCCCCGAAATACGTAAAGCGGAACAATAATAAAGGCATGAACAGTAAACTGTCAGAACGAGGTAAGGACGCACGTCGTTGAGAGTAATTTCATGTTGTGAATTATTGAATTATTGCTTCTCGTTGTAATATGCTAGTATTTTTCATAAAATAATGAATTCGTTATACGTCGATAATAGTTTAATTCACAGTGTTTTAAATTTCAATGACGCGTTTGCTAGTGATTTAAATATTCGGTTAGAGCAACGAGACTGGGATCTCGACTCGCCGACATTTGATTAGATTGTGTTGGTTCGCGGAAAAGCTCTTATTTTACCTTCTTTATGCTTATCGTTTTTTAAATTTGTGCTTATGTGCTGACCGGTTAATTAGATTTTTGATTGCTCGATAAAACAAGAAGATAATTCATATTATACACTGCGGGATGTTAATTCGAGTTTTAGTTGCATGTTATTCGCTATACATTTGTGTTTATCGTGTTAATCATTCGGTTAATTGAAGTTTGCTGATTTTTGTGCATTTCTCCTTTACGTGGATACATTTTCGTATAATTGTTGTCTATGTATAATAACATTTGACTTGTTCATTAATTCAAGCGTATGTGTCCACGAAGTTATTTCCGTTTAACAAAATTATAATATCGTTGAAGAAATGGAATCAAACGTAGAACGTGACTGTACCATTTTAGGTGGCATTTTCCAACAAATTGTAAATGATATGAAGGTAAGAATATTTACGTACTGTATTATTTCATTACGTTTCATTTCTTTATAAATGTAACAAAATGTCACGATACGCATAGATATTTATCCAGCATAAATAGATCTGGTTTAGTTTATTTCTTAGTTGAAGCCAGTCGAGGCATAAATTTTAGTAATATTTCCAGCTGCTAACTGCAACTGCAACTGCTGTAAGTAGGTGGTAAAATAAATGCATCGCGAGCCTAAATTCATACGGTTATTTGGTTATTTCGGTCTCTAAAAACATAATCACGTGCGAACCAACTGGTTCTGCTGTTCGTGAATTTTTAGTCCTGTCTGTATGCACTTGAAAGAAAACTGGTTGCGCGAACTGACCATCGTTTACCTTCAACCGGGAAACCCTAGTGAGTAAACGTACTTCCATGTAAAATTGTAATGTAAATATAGAATTTCTTCGAATCGTATAGTACTTTATACTATATTGTTTGATGAGAGTTATTTATCGTTTTGTATTACGAAAATAATGCATTTAACGAGAAATCGATGTTCTTAGAACGTAATTGAAATTTTATTTCAATAAGTGTAATATCGTTTACGCGAGCATTATGCTTACGATGAAACGATGCTTTTCTAGCTTGTTTGGGTTGCGAATTATTGATTTACTCGGGCGTAGTAAGTAGTACCGTGCATTTTGCAGGGTGGATAAGTTCAGTTGGTGGGCAAAATGCGTGGTTGTCATCGAATTGATATGCTGTTGTACACGTGGGCATAGCAGTTTATTCTATTTCCCTTGGCTTACACTACGCTGAGGTGTGCGTGATGTTTTCATACGTTCTTATTAACTCTATTTCTCTATGGTCCGGCGAATGAACCATAAATTACATAAAGTCTGACCTAATGCATTTCGTATTAATTTACACGACGCGAGCTTTAGTACTTATTTTATTAACCACCTAGATGTACAGTATTTTTTCACCGTTTCTTTTTGTACATCGGTATAGCGTCTTTGCAGAACGTAATAAGGATTACCTGTCTGTGTATGAATATTTCCTGGGTATTTCAAATGGATGTAGAGTCCTGGAACGTGTTTCAGTTGCACCGTTTTATTTCTTCCTTACGGTTGACGAGGGAGGGGTGTTGATGGTACTAAGTTACTAAAGTATTTTGTTTACTTTCGTTGAATTTGATGTTTTATTATGGATAGTTATTTCATTCTTTGCATAAGTTATTATGGTTCAGTTTGTAAGCAGCAATTGAAGAGAAACATAGTTAAATGCACTATACGAAAAATTCAGGAGATTTAAATTAGAAAGATATTTTGGGCTTCATTCTTGATCAAAACCCCTTCAGACTATTCGTAATGTGCAGATGAATTCTTTTGATACAAGAATTCAGTTTCAAATATTGATCTTTTTTAGATAAATCTAATTTTTAACATAAAAAATTAGATTTTTTTTCTTGTACTAATTTCCAAGTTATTTTTTAGATTTTCTATATTATAACCCCTCTTCGACTTCGTACTAGAATTGAAGCCGAACGTAAGTCTGTTGTAACTGAACTCGTTATATTTTTGTTTTAATTTAATACTTTCCCATTTTTAAATTTTTAAATTACAACAAAAAAAAAAGCATCGCGCAGCCTGATTTTCGTGAAATATTTGCATGCTTTTCCTCTAATCCGTGGTGAGGGCAGGGGGTACAATAGGTCTAAAAAGTCGAAACCCCTGAGAGGCACATCCAAGACCTATACTAAATCCACATACCAAATTTCAACTTCTTAGCTAAATTTGGTGGGAGTCATAGGGGGAACAAACTCGAAAAATGAAGAAATCTGAGCAAAAAATAACATTTTTGGGCTGAAGGCGGGGGGGGCAATGGAGCTGAAAAGTCGAAACCCCTCGATAGGCACATCTACTACAACCCATACTAAATTTACGTACAAAATTTCAACTTTCTAGCTCAATTTGGAGAGGAGGTAGGGGAGGAGGGGCTCTTTTTCAAAGTCAAAAAGTAGAAAAACCCTTATATCTCCCCTCCTAATTGACCTAGGTAGCTGATTTTTGGATATGTTATACAACTTTGGATTGCCTATCGATTAACTGTAAAAGAAACAATTTTTGTGATTGTAGCCCCTCATTACCCCCTCCCTTTATTGTAGGCACAGCTGAATTTTGACCCAAGGTCATCTTCACTGCGGACTATCAAATGGTCCATCAATCGAAGCCTATTCGCCAAATTTGATCGATCTTTGGTCAGTATCGAGCTGAGGAAATCATTTTTTTGTTCGAGGGAGAAAAAATACAAATAAATATCTAACACGGTCAAAAATGATCGCGATGGTCTTCTGACACCCCAAAACGGATTCTGTTGCTCTTCCCTCCCTCAACCTTTCTGGTTTTCATTAACCATATGACAGAAAATCAGGTTAAGACCGCCATTTCCCATGTAAGTGATTTTATTCTCGAATTTGTGAAACTAAAAAACAAAGGCAAATGGGAATTCGAAAACACTATAATTTTTTCTCTCCAACTTCGATCTATTTGGTCAATACAGAAATGAACGAAGCTAGAATATTTTTCATGGAGAATGTTACGGATTGAGGAGAACTTTTTGTAATTGTTCGAAAAACATCTTTAATAATCACACTAACTAATTGATGTAGATTTCGACAGAAATTAGAGAATATTCATGATTAATTACGAAATTAAGTCCTAGAAAGAGAAAGAAAAGAAAAAAAACTAACCAAACGGGTGAAGCAAGGGCAAAAATTTGGAAATATTTTCATGTTTTTTGGTCTTATCATTTATATTAGTGAACATTTTAATGTTTGCGGAGACGGACGGGGGAGGAAGGAAGTTTGCTTCATCAGGTTGTGTACCTCCTGAATGAAGATGGTAAATATGACAGTGAATGATTTCAAATGAAAGCAGCTAAAATTCCGTTAATCGATAAAAATTCATGAAATATGTGATCTTATCGTGTTTTATTTGCGATAAAAAATCAAAGTATGTGAAATTACGTTGAAAGATGGTTATGAAATTATTTTGTATGAGGAAAGTGCCAAGAGTACGTGTGGTTGGTATTTGTTCGTAGTTGTATTTTCCTTGTATTTTGATTTTGATGTGAGTAGGTAATCTTAATGTTTGTACAATTTACAGGTGTTTTGAAATTTTTCAAATATTACATTTTTTCCTGAGATTATATCTTGACTGTTCCCAAGCCTTAATTTGTCCTTTCGTTGTGCATTTTTTAAAGTATTAAGAAGGTGGGTATTGATTTGTAAATTACTGAGATTTCGATACAGTAATAATCAAGCAGTTCTATTCTTCAGAATTTTCTGCTCGTAATTTTTTTTAGATTTTTACTCAATTCTTAGTCTACTTTAAAGAAAAAAAAAATACTAAAAAGCACATCCAGGACCTATACTAAATTCACATATCAAATTTTAACTTTCTAGCTAAATTTGGTGGAAATTATAGGGGGAACTAACTCAAAAAATGAGGAAAATCTACCAATAAACTATATTTTTCGTGAAAAGTTGAAATCTCAAAAAGGCCCATCTAGGACTAATAACAAATCTACATACCGAATTTCAACTTCTTAGCTCAATTTGGTAAGAAGAGCTCTTTTTCAAGGTCAAAAAAGGAAAAAAAACTCATATCTCTCCTACCAATTGACCCAGAAGGCTGATTTTTAGATATGTTGTACAACTTTGGATTGTTTATCGATTGGCTAAAATACAATTTTGACGATTTTAGCCTCTCAGCATTTTATCTCCCAAATTTGCGCACAACTGAATTTTAACCCGAGATTATCCCCACTCCAAAGTATCAAATCCGTCGCCAATCGAAGCCTATCAATTTTGGTCGGTATTGAGTTGAGCAAACTATTTTTGCTTTCAGGGAAAAAGAAATTAAAAAAATAAAAATAAATATTTGACATGACCAAAGATGGTTGTAATGGCCTTCTAGGATCCTAAAACGGATTTTGTTGATACTCCCCCCCCCGCATCCACCGTAGGTCGATAAACAGTAATATCCTGATTTTCTGTATTTTGGACTTGGTATTTCTGCTTGGGTAGAAATTGTGCACATTCTTCTTCTGTGGGGAAAAATTTTGTCTGAATAATTGATTACGAATCTACATGTTTGAACTTTTTTGTATTTTATTATTCTTATTTTGTTTATCATAATGTATATTTAGAAATATTTCGGAATAATAATTAGTGCTTCAGGCTCTGCTGCGAGGGAAACACATTTTGTAACTTATGTAACGTATTAAGATATTAAAAAGTGGAAGTCTACATTTAAACTAAACTACGTGTGCGTGCGGGAAACCAAAGCGAAAAAAATTGAAATATTTCAATTTGCTGGCAAAATTACAACGGACATGTCTTAGCTAAAATGATACCCTATAGTTTCGGCCGTCACTCGGTACAAATTTCATTCTAACAAAAGCATAAATTAAAATTTTACGTAGTTGGAAAGAAGGCGGCGCTATATGGTGTATTCATATGGAAAAAAGGACACAATGCGGAAAAGTTTTTAATATTTCTTCTTTTTTTTGTTCGAATAAATCAACGTAGAGTTTTGTAAAATAACATCAAAACTACTGAGTAGATATAATTTGAAATGTAAATCGATTATATAGTCTATCCTTGAACTTTATGAGCACGCTGATTTGTAAAGCTACCAGTTAGTGAAGGTATATGCCGAAAAAAGAGTTTAATTTTTAATGAGTAGGAAAATTTTCGTTCATGTTGAATTTTCGACTTGCCCTATATAATATAATAGGCTACATCAAAATAGGCAAAATGAAAGCTTATAAGCGGATTTTGTATTCGTCGTAGGTGTATTATGTATTAATAGTACTTTGCGATTTTCTGTTTCAGAATGGAACTCCATTATGGGAAGATTTAATATCGAAAGCTACGAAATTACAAGCATGTCTTCGGTACGTAGTATCAATTTTTTTTTTTTTTACTTTTATACGTATATCTACTTATTGTGGGCGAGGTGTCGATGTCGTAGTTTTATTACTTACTTAATGACCGATCATGACTAGGAAACTCGCTCGTGTAGCCAGACATTATCAAGTGGGTAATTATCAATGACACGAATTAAACTAATGGGTACTCTCTGTATCGGGTCATGATATAAGAGAAGGGGTGGCAGGTAATTTGGGGCGAAAAATTTATTTTTAAATGTACAATGAATTAATCGCGACCAAATGAAATGCTACAATATTCTTTTTCAAATATTCGCTTTATTTAACGATAAATTTATTAGCGATGGAAATTGATTAAATTTCGATAACTCTTTTTATGCCCGTACGTTTTTTCAAGGTCGTTATATCGAATCGTTTATCAATCTCGTTAATTACGAATGCAGTTTTGTACATGTGTATTAATTGGCATAATTATTATTATGACGTTGTCCGCGGTCATTGTGATCGTGATTTTTCAACGACACAAATATTCATTTAGAATAGATTTTTTAATGCGTTATTCGAAAATGACCACCGGTTTTACTGAATTCACTTCGGGGATATAAACTTACAAATTATAAGTGTACCGAGTTTTTGAAGCATTGACGACGATAACAGCTTCATTAAAAGATACACCAACTCGAAATCTTGAATTTGTCGAGTTGCAGTTTAATTAGCGAAACATTTGCTGTTAATATTTTCCTCTAAAGCAACGTTCAGCGTTGTAAAAAGATAATAAAATACTCCTGCACGAAAATTACAGCCTTCATTTTGTAATTTTTGTTTTATTTGAGGTGAAATGAAAATACGTAATGAAACTCGGTAAAGTTGAAGAAATATAGTAGCCTCAGGTAGTAATAATGAAGCAGAACTTTTGGAAGTTCGTGAGATGTTACCATGGCCGAATTTTCCATTCGTTAAAGTTTAGGTTCGAGATACGTATAGTTTGAAATTTATATATTTCTTGTTTAAAAGCTCAAATTTTAATTTCGGCTTATAAAAATAATAGATTTAAAAATTGATCCAATTGCAAAAATTGTTCTTCTTTTATACAATCGATAAGCAATTCAAAGTTGCGTAACATATCCAAAAATCAGCCCCCCTGGCCAATTAGGAGAGAGAGATACGAGGTTTTTCCACCTTTTTAACTTTGAAGAGGGCTGCCCCTTACTCCCCTTTAAATTGAGCTAGGAAATTGAAATTTGGTATGTAGACGTAGTAGGTGTCATAGATGTGCCTTTTGGGAGTTTCGACTTTTCAATCTAATTGCACCCACCTCGCAACCCCGAAAATATCGTTTTTTTTTTTTGTTAGTTTTCCATATGTTTTGAGTTTGTTCTTCGCATAAATTCCCTCCAAATTCAGCTAGGAAGTTGAAATTTGGTATCTAGATGTGCCTTTTGGTGGTGTCGACGTTTTAGTCCCATTGCACTCTTACTACCCTCATTATATCTGTATGAGTGATCATTAACCAACCAAGGCTGATTTTTGCTGTGTTTTGAAAAATTCAACTGTTATGATCCGATTTTATTTATTGATCTTCAGAAATGATGGTTGCGAAAAGCATTTTTTGTTTTTATTTGATTTTTTTGGGGTACAGATTTAATGAGGTTCCCTACAGACTTAAAAATAGCACAAAGAAAGGTGCAAAGAAATTGATCTTTATCACTGATGGATGTGAGTTGTGGAAGGAATAAAAATTTACTTGCCTTGAAGATGGCATAGCTTGTTCTCTGTGAAATGGATGCTATTTTATGGGAAAGGTCATCAACGGAAAGCTTGGAAATGTGCTGTTCGACTGTACCTATTACCAAAGTATGTAATGACCAGAACTTTAGTTTCAACTGTTGAAAAATATCGAAATTTTTTGTTCCAGCTTTAGTATAGTATCATCGTGGCTTTTTTATTTTTTTTTGATAACTGTGTCAAGCGTCATGACCGTACAATTTTAAATTCTCATCGTTCAATTTTCTCTTTGAATTTCACATTCATAGGAACTTTTATCCAGTGTACTCCCCTCTTGTCTTTACTCGAATATGTTTATATACGAAATGTATACTCAGAAGCCTGCAAAAGAGGGGTGGGGGGGAGTGCCTCACCCCCAAGCGTTCCGGAGTTGACAAAATTGGCTGACACTTGGTAGAAGTTGGAAAAAATAAGAAGTAATGGAATGTTGGAATCAATCATGGTTTTACCGAAGAGTATTTCTGAATTTTTGCCTACAGTGACCGATTTTTAGGGGTGGAAAGTTATTTTTCGACCCGTTATATTTAATGTTTTCGCTTCGCTCGCGTTATGCTAATACATAATTCAGTTTTCTAAAAAATCCAACGAAATTGAAATCCTGTAATTCCTCCTTCCAGCAAACCGAAGTGGATCATACATTTTTGTCTAATGTTGAAGTACAAATGAAAATATTTAGATATTGAGAGAAGGCTTGTGAAAACTAATGTGTACATAACTTACATGAGAGTAAAGTCACGCCCAAAAAAGGGAGCTTTTGGGCTTTGGCCTTCCAAGAAATTTTTTTGGAAAATAAGTTTGAAGCATACCTTTTTGCGAAATGATTCAATCTCAACATGTAATAAAATTTGGCATTTAGAGTTTAAAGATGCGCTAAAACACCGTTTTTGACCCTCTGTTCTTAATATTTTAGAAAAATTTTGCTCTCGCCCAAGCGTTATTCTATCTTTCATTTCTGAAAGAAATTCTTTTCAAATTCCTCCTCAAATGATAATTGTGGCATGATGTTTTCGTCCCTTATTTTTTTCAAATGGCGACAAAAAATGTTGTCTGGTTGGAATTGAAAAAACAGTATAATTCCGGAATAGTGTAATGATGGCGAGGTATAATAATGACTTGACAGCAGCCATAGATTTCCAAAAATTATCCAGTTTGGTCGCAAATGCGATATAGACGCATTAAAATTTGAATAAATTGGCACGACGAAATTTTTTTTTTAAATGTATTTTCACTAAAAGTTTACGCACTGGATATTTTTTTTTTTTAGTTATGAAACTTGTTTCCTTATAAAATTTTGGGAAAATTTATTACTCAACCTTCTTATAAAATTTGTAGAAATCAGGCAGAAATTTTGAACAAATTAGTTGGTAAATTTGAAGATCCCCCCTCCCCCATACTACCTTGAACGTTGTCTAAATGACCTTTTGAACCGTAAATCAAATTTTATAAGGTAAGTTCGTCTTCACGTCTTCCAAATTTTTTGGTCTTGTTTAATTTTTAAAATGCTGTTAAAACGAAAACGTTTTTTTTTGAAATTTTTGTTTTTGAATTAGAGACTGTCTTGAGCCTACGTGAATATTTTACTCTTGAACTTCCAATCGAGCTAAGTGTACATGGCGTATACATTCCCCAATAGACTCATTTTGTTGGTGGAAAATCCATATAATAAACTCGCTGCATGGTACTGTGCGTACAGGATCAATATCGTGGAAAAGATGTTGTACCAAGTTTAACCCCTTTTAAAACGTTACGACTTGAAGATGACGTATACTTACGTTAGTCCGGTTAAATGTATCTAAATGTAAGAAGGTTAAGAGTTTAGTAGTTTAAAGTTTATACGAGTTACTTTAGATATTACGTTCTTGGTGGTGATAATTAATGACTGTAAGAATTTCCATATCGAGGGACAAGGAAGTAGTCTCAAGCAATTGCCTACATTTGGCTGAATTGGAAGCTAGGGATGATAATTGGAGTTTGAATGGAGTTTCAAGGGCGAGCTTTAATTAGAGCCAAGTTTTCTTTTTTGTCATGTCAACTCCTTTAATCTGCATAGTATGAGCTAATTTATTGTAGAAAAGAAATAGGTTAGTCAAAGGAGTGTAAAAAATGGAAATGACCAAAGTCGGCGCATCTTTTCCGTTCCACTCGTGGCGCTCGATAAATTAATACGTATAATAATAAATGCTATAATTACATAGGTATGATTTATGAGAAAAAAAAGTTACATTTAGAAAGGGGGAAAAAAACTAAATAAATTGTATAAAATCTGCTGCGTTGGTGTTCTCTCACTCGTTAATGTTATTAATGCCTCGTCCCATATACTTTATTCGTATTTTCGTAGAATATCGCGTATATGTGGGTATATTTATTTTTGCGTGCGAATATACGATAGCGAGAGACAACGACCGACGACCAGGTCGCGTCGCGACACCATCATCGGCATCCTCTTTAAATGTATACAAATGATCGCAAATTCAAATACGCTGTCGGGCGAACTGGTTTAATTATTCGAACTTTCGTTCAAATGTACGATGCAGTGTGCACTGTACAAGTCTCAAGTCTAATCGCAATCGGGAAGTGTCGTGTTGCTTTTTGTGCAGACTAAATAAATACAAATACGCACGCCACAAGTTTAATCGTGTGACCTCTTGCAAGAAGAGACCGGACGATGGTGGAATAGAAGCTGGCTGGCGGGTTCTCCGTTGCATATGTGTACCTATGGTATATGTGTGCGTGCCGAGTACCTCGCTCGACGTCGAGATTCAGTCGGGTTATACGCGTATAATACGATAATAAAACGGAAGCGTAGGCCGAACACATGAAATGGGATCAACGAGCTATTTGTGGCAATTAGATTGTGAAAAATTACTCGCGATTGGCGAGAAGTGCGATGATTTAGTTTATATATACGTCTACGTATTGTACGTGCGTAGCTTAGTTCGAATCATTTTCGTCATCCGGTCCCATCAAAGCGAGACGATTAATTAATCCGTGGTCAATGGTCTTCCACGCCACCGAAGGGTATTATTGATGAAAATTGACCATAGACGAATGACGATAAATGTTGTTAGTATGTAATATGTACGGCTGGCTTTACTTTTGGCTATATTGTCTATCTGGGGTACAGTTGAATATTGGGTATTTTGAAGTGGTGTGGTGTGGCGTGGGTAACCTATAAATATTCGTGAAAAATATACAAGTTCATTTACAAATAGTAATATTTAACCATTTGTTACAGGGCAACTATCCAGGCGATTGCCGCTTTCTTGGATGCGTTCCAGAAGATCGCGGATGCAGCCACCAATACAAGAGGTAGGTTTAAAAGTCTGACTATGTAATATGTTTCTACAGCCGATGAGAAAGTGATGTAGGTGGAGATATGTTTCTTAAATTGGAGTAGGTACATTTTGTGGGTATATATCGGCCTTGATATGCGTTATTTATTGTCCAGTCTTGTCCAAGACCCTGCAGAAGTTGAGTAATTACTGAATAAAGGAAAGATTGGTAAATACAAATTACTCTCGCGGTGTCTTGACTTTCAATCAAATACTATTCTTTCAATTGTTGTTTTTCTCTTTCCGCTTGAGGAATGGCTTTTGATGTTTCATTTTCAGTTGATGATTTTAGCTTCAGAAGTCAGCTTTTTGTTTCAATAATACTCCAAACATTCATTCTAATCTCTCACCCTAATAAGGGGTCTCAACTTGAAGTCTTGAACAAAAAAATTTTTTTTAAATAGTATTTTCAAGCCATAAAAAGTGCATTTTTTGGAGTTTAGGTTTCAAATTGTTAAAGTCTCGTGAAATTTGGACATTAAATTCAGCGTAAATATAAAAAAAAATCAATTTTTCGCGCGTAAGGAAGGAGGAGGGGACTACAGCACCAGTAGTCCCCTCTTAGGTGCGCCACTGCTCACCTTCATCTAAAAAATTCTCAGAACTTCTCATAAACATTAAAATCCACGTCCCCCCCCCCCGCAAAAAATATAGATATATATGTTAGGAACTACCCCAAATTTCCGAAAATTTGAAAAATGTTGGTACCGGTGAGTCGGATTAAGAAAGTAAGTTGATATTTGATCTCGGTGCTGTCGAATTTGTAGAAATCGATATACTATACGCTGCTTTAATGACTTTTTAAAAATTTTTTCGTTTTTATGAAGGCTGGAAGAAGCTTTCAGGAGACCGCTCCAAAAAATAAGTGAATTTTAAAACTATGCAAATTTAAAATTGTAAAATTTGGTAGACCTATGTCAATTCATTTTTAAAATTTTTTGGAATTTTGATCATACTGAATCGAAGGAGCTAATGAGGGCGTTTAGAGGTGCCGGATCAAAAAAATTAATCGATATTCAAACTCGGCGTCGTCGAATTAGTAAAAATCAATGTACCACTTTACTTTTTTAGTTTTTCTTTTTTTTGAATTTCAATTAAAATTGAAACCCCGCTTTCTAACCTGGCGGTGTTGAAATCCTATTTTGAAAACTAATCGATTGAAAAAAATTTAAGAAAGTCTCGTCATGGTGATTTTTTCAGATTTTTAAATGAAAGCTTTCAAATTTTACGAAAAAGCTGTGTTTTCATCTCAAAAATTCAACCATGAGTGTCTAAAATTTTGCTTGTCAATTTGAGATCTCCTTTCAAAGCTTCACGAAACATGCGCCTTCAAAGTTGATAGAAAATCGTAATAATTCAAAAATGTCAAGGACTATCCCTGATGGTGTTTCATCAACTAAGCCATTGAGACTCAAAAAATTTTGAGCATGTGATGTGGAATGAGCCTCTTGCAGAATATTTATTACTGAGTTTTTTTTCTTTCGTAGACCGAATTCAGTCAGAGGAGGGAGGGGGTAATTTAGAGAAAAATTCCGACCTAAGAAAAATAACGGATATGAGGTTGAAATCATCGAATTTTCTTCTTTTATCATTTCCAAAATAGCACATTCCAGAATTCGATGCTTCTGATTTCAATAAAACATGAAGTATCGTAATTTAATATCAAAAAACATGCAGCCAGATTTTCATACAGTAAAGTTGACTTCCAAATTTTTTTTATAGTAAAAATTGCATTTTTATACTAACCGTCTTGGATTTTCTGAAAGCTTGATGAATCGACCATAATGTACCATTATGCTAATTTTCACCTATTGAAGTCTGATTGCCTAAAAACCTGTACTCAACATTACCAAAACCACTTTTTTAACGCTATAAGGGGGGGGGGGTAATATTAAATAGCCGAAACCCTCGAAAGGCACAGCCATTCCTCCTACAAATTAACACAAATGTAAACTTTGACCCAAAATTCGAAATTTCTAACAAATTTTCATTTTTTCCAATTGGCACCGTGTTATGTAATGGTGCGCTAGTGTCGTTTTTTTACCTACCTAATCTGAAAGGGGATAGTCTTATAAGCTATATGTGTTCTTATGGGCAAATTATAATTTTTAAAAATCAATAAAAAATTCTGTAATATAATTAGGAGAATAATTTTTTTAATATTGTTATTTGCACTTTCTATTATGAAAAAAATATATATTTCATTTTCGATATAAACTTTTGAAGTAAGAAAAACAAAGTTTTCCTGACTCCTTTATGCCGTCTTGAGCATTGTAATCTGTATCAAAGTGATGAAGTTGTGAAGCTGAAGAAACATGATAACTTCAAATAATCATGTTTCAGTTATTAATTTGTATCAAAAACATGATTTTGTTTCAAATTGCTTCATTGTTGTTGTAGTTGTTTTTTAGTGCTATTTGTTTTTGAAAATTGCAGTTTAAACATATTTCAGTAAACAGTTCGTATTGAAAAGATAGTTTTGCTTGAAATTGCTTCGTTGTTGTTGACACTGACCTTTTAATCCAAAGTTTGTTATGGAAATCAGAAAATTTGTCAAAATTTTCTTTTGAAATCATTTTACACGCAATCACAAAAGATGAAAAGAACCTGATTTCTTTACTCTAAAAAATTGGGAGAATGAATGCGTAATCACTTCTGATGATTTCTTTAGTGTGCTGTAAGGTTCAAAAAAAAAATTATTTCATGAAAAACACTACCATTGCTCATTTATTTATTTAATAATTAATTTCCAGAACTGACGATTTTTCCATCAGAATAATAATATAAATCATAAGAGGTTTCCCACTTTCGATTTTTATGACAGAAAAAATCGTAGTTATCAGAAATCCGCTATAGAGCGGGACTACTTTGCACACTCCGTTCGAATACTACTCTTTTTTCAATTTTAAGCGGTTTTATCTACATTGAAATTTATTTTTGTCAAATTTATTTCAAAATTTTTCAATGTTTTGAAATTTTTACCTTTTTGATTCACAAAAAAAGGAAAATTCAAAATAAACCGCGATCGATCACTTAGGTCGAAAATTAACGCAGAAATATGAAAGTAGATGAAGTAATTACATCGTATGAAAGTAAAACCAAAAAAGATAGAGTTGAACTTGTTTTCAAAAACATAACGTCGCGTCGCTCGTGACTCTTGAAAATAAGCATCTTACAATATAACCACAAATGACGGTTTATGTGTATATATTTACCTAAGTTATTATGCTCGAATATACCTTCACGATTAACTTCACCCACATTCATGCAAAATTACCCGTAGAGAAAGCTTAAAACAACAATTATACATTTAGAATTTCATATTATACCTATTGAAATATATAGTCAGATATTCATTTTCCATTACCCACGTATATATGTATACATTTTTCCTTCTATATTTTTGAACGACGAAAGGCATAGACTTTACTCGTAAAGTCGTACGTATTTGATTCGTGAAAATATACCTTACACATGCACGATAGATAAAAAGACGAACTGAAATGGGTATCAAAAGAAGAAAAAAATATCTCGAGTAGATGAAAGCTTGCGGTATATAGGTATTTTCGTTGGTTAAAATTTTCAGCGAAATTTCGTCAGAAATAATTTAGACTCCGGAGTGGAGCTTGGAGCTGTTGAAATACATCTTTGATATTGTTCCATTAAACCAGAAACTTTCAACGAACGGTGGTAATTCATTTCAGTTTTTGTGAAAAAGTGCTATTTTGGAAAGCGAAGGCGTTGTGCAAACGCAACGATATCCGGTATAGTAGTCGCGCGAGAGAGCTTCGAACCGACGCATTATTTTCTCATATCACATCAGTCAAATCCAGAATAAACTTGACAACAGAATAAAATCACGAACCCCGTCCAAATTAAATTAAACTTTGTGTAAACTTTACTCCCTCGCATTTCGTGCGAACTTTCAAAGCCTGATTATATTAAAATTCAATGCATAGTTTGTTCGTCCAATTGCCTCATATTAGGTAGGCGGTGGAGTGAAGAAAAAAAATTCTCTTCAAATGAAATCGAATTTTAGAGAAAGGAACGAATCGAATAAAATCGCTTCGATCGAGTTCGAGTTTATTATACTTACTCTTATATACTTAATTAACAACGTGAAAAATAAAAGCGTACCTAAATGGAAACGCATCATGAAACGGAATTATTACGCCTATTCCGTCTCGTTTGCGACCACATCGACAATTGCTCCCATCGTGACCTGTCGAGTTTATATATTAGACTCTAAGAGGATACGAATACAACAACACAAAACCCACATGATGCAAAAATGCGAATGTACCACGATAGCAAAAAAAAAAAAAGAAAATAAAATAGGGAAAAAATTCCACGCTATGTACGGTCGTCTTTAATGATCGAGCCCAGCAAAAAGACAATGTAACATGTTACATGGTTCGGTCTTCGGCTGGCCAGACAAATGAAATTCAGGTCTCGCTGGGAGTGGGTACATGCTGCTAAATTAACGACAAATAACGTTAACACCGAGTACTGGCACTCGTCCATACAAATAGCATTTTTTTTCTTCTTCTTCCTTTACTGCTTATCAACACAACACGCGACTCTGTTATTTCACGCTATTAACGGTTAATCAACCGAATAATGAAACTCGTAAATATGTTTAAATATGTTTCGATGAAGAAAAAATTACTTTTTTGGACGAGAGTGGGAAATGTATGTACATATCTTGACGTTATGTTGTATTCGATCTCTTCGCCATAAACGCATATGCGCGTATGTACGTATTTATCCGGAAAAAAATCCATTCAAGTTTTTCAATAGGCAATAGTGTATTTCCTGTTGATATGATGTGTCGTAGCTACGTACACATATATCGTGTCGCATCCTGTATTAGCCTTTACGTATCAACGGAAAGATGGTTTTTGAACTTATATATATATTTTTTTAGATTGCTCGTAAAATTTGTGAGAGATATTCAAAGAGACTTTAATTTCTTAAAATCCATTCTTTTGAAAATTTTCAAGGGTAAAGGCTGCATTCTTTTGAATTTTACAAGCCCCTTGAAATAATTGAGATAGGCAAATTTCGTATATAACAAAAAATGCTGCAAAAGTTACTCAGTACATGGTACACTATTCGAAACCACGATTTGTACTAATTTTTTGTTCTTAAAATTTTGCATTGCCCCAATTACCCTCTGTACGAAATTTTGTGAATCAAAAATTTCTCTAAATCGTGATTTTGAATAATGGAAACTTCATGACGTCTGTGGTAGGATAGTTGTTAACCATTTTAATTTAAGATTTGTGACTTCTCAAGAAAGATATGTCTTACCTCTTATTTTTCGATATAAAATTTGTACTAGACTACAAATTGAACAAAATTCAAATCATTATCTATAAAACGTCTTGGTAGTTCTTATTGAAGCATTTTATATGATCTTTCTGTTTATTCTCATTAAACAGTGGCTTTCCGAAGCAATGTGCTCTAGGGGGGGGGGGTGAGCTCAAATTTTACCAATTTGGTATTTCCCAAAATTTGCTGGAGAAGGTGACCTGGACGCCAAAATGAGACCGCGAAAGTTTGGTGACACCTTCCTACGATTTTATATCGATGCATGTAATAAATATGCAAAATTTAAAAACTCTCTCGTTGTAAATTGTTGTTTGGTATCAGATTTCTCAAAATTTTTTGGGTAGCTCAAGTACTAAATTTTCCCAAAACTTCGCCAAAAAGCAAGTTTCATAATTAAAAAAATTTATTTAGTACGTACAAACGTACATTTTTGGTTAAAAACATTTTTAATAATAATTTTTTTAACCAAAATTTTTTCGTGCCTATTTATTCAAATTTTAATGTGTTTATATCGCATTTGCAACAAAGACTGAACGATTTTTGGCAAATTTAGAGCTGCAGTCAAGTCATAATATTACACCTCGCCATTATTAAACTATTCTAGAATTTTACTGTTTTTCCAATTTCAACCAATGACGGCTTTGCATATTTTGCCACCAGAGGCAAAACATTATTTGTCACCATTTGAAAAAAATAAGGGACGAAAACGTCATGCTACAATTATCACTTGAGGAGAATTTTCAACGAATTTCTTTCATAAATGAAAGATAGAATAACGTCAAATGATTGTAAACATTAGAAAATGTTGGAATAAAGATTTCAAAACTTTTCCCCCTAAAAGACGGTCACTCTGGGCACAAATCTAGAAAGGTTCCACCGCTGATTCCAACATTCCATTAATTTTTATTTTTTCCAACTTCTACCAACTTTCACCCAATTTTGCCAACTGCGGAACGCTTGGGGCGATGTGACACCCTGCTCTGTTTGGTGGGTCTCTGCATTTCGATTTCGTTGGATATTTTGGTAAACCCAAATATACATTTTCATCCTGAGTGAAGCGAGGATGAAAATTTTAGAAAATATTAGGTATGAAGGGTCGAAAAATGACTGTAAACTTTGGAAAATGAAATCAGCCTTTGTGGGCACAAATGCAAAGAGACTCCTCGGTAAAACTGTCACCGATTCCAACATTCCATTAATTCTCATTTTTTCCAGCTTCTACCAACTGTCACCCAATTTTTCAAACTTCCGAATTCTTGGAGGGTGAGACGTCCTCTACATTCCCCATTCGGTAGGCCTCTACCTTTAAATGAATGCATGTTAAATTCTTAGAACGAACGAATAAAACTGCATTCTTGATGAATATATCATAGACCACCTTCCTAAACATTTTTTCAGGTACTGTTCTTTTAATTTCTAGCTTCAGTGTTCCACTTTCTGGAATGAACATTTGAGAACACATTTTACATCACGTTTTCAAGCAGATCTTAAGGTATTTTTGTATTTCTTTAGCTTCATAAACTGTTATTTTCTGGTCAAAAACATTTCTAACGGATTCCCAAGGGAGACATACGAGTGACTATTATAGAAGAAATTTTGTCCCTTACCAAAGATTTTCCTTTAATTTTATAAGTCCAATTTTCTACGTTAAAACTCAGTTATTACAAATTGTCGACCTGCAAAAAAAGAGTATCAACAATTATAGGCATTTGAATCCTCAAAAATAATATGAAATTGAGCTTTTAGTTTGATTTTTTATGCCATAATATCAATGAAAACCAGGCTATTACAGTCTATCGACCAACGACGGTAGGGGGGGGGGAGGGAATCCCTACAAAATTCGTTTCGGGGTCCTAGAAGACTATTATGACAATTTTTGGTCGTGTCAGGTATTTATTTTTATTCTTTTTTCCCCGAACATTAAAATTATGTACTCTGTTTGATGCTGACCAAAATCGCCCCAATTCGGTCAGTCGTATGACCTTGGGTCAAAATTCAATTTTGCCCAAGTTTGGGGGAAGGGGCTCTGAGGGCCTAAAAAAACAAAAATTGTATTTTTTTTTTGAGTCAATCGATGAAGAATCCAAATTTGTATAACATGTCCAAAAATCAACTTCCTAAGTCAATTAGTAGGAAAGATATGAGGGTTTTTCCTCTTTTTGACCTTGCGTAAGGGCTTTTCCTCCCCTGTCTCCCCATCAGAATGAGCTAGAAAGTTGAAATTTGTCATGTACATTCAGTAAAGGTTCTAGATGTGTCTTTTGAGGGTCCCAACCTGTCAGGTCCATTGTGCCCCCTCACAGCCCTTGGAAATGTATTTTTTTGATCAGGTTTTCTCATTTTTCTCGTAGTTTTAGTTTGTTCCTCGCATAACTGCTCTCCAAATTGAGGTAGTAACTTGAAATTCAGTATATAACATTCAATAGGTATCCTAGATGTGCCTGTTGGGAGTCTCGATTTTTCAGCCCCATTTCATCTCCTCACAGCTCTGAATATGTAGTTTTTTGGTCCATTTTTCTAATTTTGAATGTTTGTTCTTCGCATAACTCCCCTCCGGATTGGGTTTGGACGTTGAAATTATGTATAGATAGTTAGTAAGGACTCTATACGTACCTTTTGGGGATTTTGACTTTTTAGCCCCATTAAACCCTCAGTTTATGGTCATGATGAACTCATTGAACGCGGCACATTGTACCTCATTTATGTAGAACGATGTGTCTATTTAAACCTGTATACATATGGATACATCACTTTCTAACACTTGAGGATCAGAAAAAAAAATTGAATTTTTTGATTTTGAGGGTGATATTTTTTTGGAAAAATGCACATTTCACGCTGTATAAAAGTGTGGATTCGAAACCGGGTATATATCATCGTAAAAAATGAAGTTTTATAACAACAATAACAACTGAATTGATTCCATCTGTTAGCATAAAGGATAAATTTTCTTTGATCACAAAGTTTGTTTTTGACCGACTTAATTCTCTAGATTTGGAACATCTCGATTGCATAATTTATCACCGTCCCTATTTCATGGAAATAAAAAAAGTAATTTTGACCATTCGACTATTCGAGCAATAAATCGTTCAAGTTCGAAGCATGTGAAATACTTTTATCGACTGACTACGCTATAAACACAAATCCTGCAATTTTTTTCATCTTTTTACTTCAAAATATTATGTACCTACCTACTTCAAACAAGACGTTATAAAAATAATGACTCGAGTCAAATCACTAGAAATTCTCAACCGAGTCTCGCTGCTGACGCTATTAATATTCCAGTAGATACGATATATTGTTATAATTTCCAGCAATAAAGTCAAAGAAACAGTTCAACTACTCGCAATACTGGGTATATAGTGCCAAAAGTCGTATAACACGTGCGTTCAATGTTCATACGAGGCTTACATTGTATGCAAGCGTTTGCGTATGTCTGTGTGACGTTTTAAAATGCGATTTATCACTTCGAAGGGAAGATGAAAAAATTCCCCGAATTGAGTGCTGAAAAATGTATAAAATTTTGATGAAATTTAGTGACAGCATTCCAGCAGCATTTAGAACGATACCGTATTAGTGTGCTTTTTTGTGCAAGTATATATGTGCCTTTAATTGGACGTGTTTCGATCAGCACGCGATATCAGCTACGTGGTAATTATTCGTGTTGAGAAACAACGTCGATTAAAATTTTTCTCCTTCGAGGAATTTGAACGGTATCCAAAAGTTCATTAGAATGGTGATTTAAAATGCGTGCGCGCGATTTTTTTTTTTCACATTATGTGTGTGTGTATTTAAAGTGCGTTCCGTATATTAAATCTTGCACTTTAATATTGCAGTGTGGCATAATTTATCAAAAATTAAGAAAAATTAAAATTACGTAAATTATCGTAAAAAGTTATAACGATTAAAAAAATTGAATTTTTAGTAAAGCTAATGTGTTAGTTAAAAGTACGTAATGAGTTGATATAATTAAAAAATATAGAAATGAAAAAAAATGAATTAATAACCGTCGATAAAATCGCGAGTGAACTTTAACGCCGTCGCGTCTTTGAAAATTTCTCAATATCGATAAAATGAAAAAAAATTATTTGAAAGTATAATTTTCAAAAGTTAAAAAAATGATAAAGTAGCATTTTTATTATTATTCGGATTGATTGACGTTGATAGGGTGCTTGTTTGTGTATATGCAAATGTTGATGTATATAATAATCCACTGGCACTCTGAAGTTGCAAAGGTTGGCACGTGCATAACTCGCGGATCGAAAGTTTATTTTTTTTTACGTTTTTTTAACTGTCGTGTGACCCTATTGCGTTATGGTTTTACATGCTATGCTGAGAGACGTGAATGTAAAAGTAAGAAAAACACAGACAATTGTCATCTGGCCCAATTATAAACGATTTCGCCGTTAAGGAGTTTAAAATCGATTCGTCGTGTAGCAGTCGTGTATCGTACTTTTTTATGTCACGAACGTGAGCCGTTGAAAAAATACAAAAAGTTGAAACTGACTATTATACGGTTTCCAGACCGAGACACATTACCTGGAATTTCCCCTAAAACCACCCCGAGTATTTAGGTATCCATATTAGTGACAAAAATTCCCGTTGCTTAGACTTTTTAAAAATAAAATTTTCAGCTTAAAAAAGGTACTTCGGAGGTTGCATTAAGTTGATAACTAAACCATAGACTTATTTCATATTTTCAGTATTTTTTTTTTTTTTTTTCAATAATTTTCGTAAAATAAGTTTTATAGTGCTTTTTGAATTCAAGTCTAGTCTTTTGTGGCTTCATTCGATTTAGGAAAAAAAAAATCATATATTTCTGTCAACAAAATCGAGAAAAAAACTCTGGTAGAATTTATATCTTCTTAGGTACATTGCTATATTTTTCTTCGAAGGGATGAAATTATTAACGAACGAGTTTAGAAAGCAGTGTAACAATTTCCCAATGGGAAAACATAGCTGATGTGGCTGTAGGAATGAAGTTACTGTAACAGGAACAGCTATACAGAGTGGTAATGCTAGAAGAGATATGTTGACACAAATGTGAGAAAATCATCTTGACATTTGAACACTTTTTCGTATACTTACAGTATTCCATATTATGGAGAAACCTAGTTACAATAGTTTAACTCAGGGTTGACTAAAATAGCGTGTCGTGAAAATCGATTCTCGAAAGAAGGCAGAAACGAACACGATGGTCACATTTTAAGCGATTCGAATCGCTGGAATGAATCGTACTCGTTACGCGATTTGAATTGCGGTTTTTTCTTTCGCGGTTTTTGTTTTTATTTTGGTGCGTGTCTAGAGCTGTAGTAACTGTGCTAATGCGTTAATTGGCGAAGATATCGTAGTAATGTGAATTCTTTGGTTGACGATGAGTTTCAGTGAATTAAAATTCGACGAATTTATCGATTTCGATAACGGTTTGAATGAAATTAAAATTATCTTTGTTCTTGTAAAATACCTATTTTTTTTTTTTTACTACTAATTTTCAAAAACATATCGAAGAGCGCAAGTATAAAAATTACATTACGAAAAAGTATAGAAAAATAATACGAATTCAAAAAATAGGGTCAATTATGAAAGTTTTAACGCTTCGTGATCGATTTTTCACCATTTAAATCGCTCGAATAAGCAAATAAACGCTTCGAATTGCTATTGAGCCAAAAAATGGTTATTTTCTCTCGTCTTTATCATTACTATCGGAATATCTATTGATATACATAGACAATAGACATAGATGAGGGGACGCAGGGAAGGCTTATCGTCTCGAAGAGCCAATATTACATTATAGCACTTGTTTCGTATTGTTATGAAAAATTTTACCTGATAACGACAAGTTAAAGCGTTGTACTTTGAAAGTTTAATCGAGCTTTTATGGTAAAGTTTGAACGAAATTTTCATAGTACACATTTTCTTTGGCGTTTTTCATCCGATATTAAAAATAAAAAAAAAAAAAAGGAAAAATGAAAAGAAAAGGAAAATCTTTCAAACTCGTTCATGTAATAAAGGTGCGAGATATAGGGAAAACTTTCAAAATATGCAGTATCAGCTTTGAAGCATCGTAAAATCGGCTAAAATATGCTTAAATATGAATACAGCCATTTTTCAGCTCTAGGTCGGTCTGCATAATGTAACGTTAACTATCTGGTGAAATGATTAAGTTTCATTTTAGATGAATTTTGAAAAATAATAATACATGAGGTAGGTATTTTCGTGTAACCCTGTGCTAAGATACGTGCATATAAACGGTAGTAAAGCCTTTTACAAAATTTATAGAGATGTTATTTTTGGATTCTTTTTCTGCTCGTTCTACTTATTGTTGTGTATTCTCTACGTGATTGTAAAAAGTATAAATCTCGACGTTGTTGCCTTTTAGTTTTTTTTTTTTTCATTTTATTTTTTTGCACTCAGCTTAAGGGCATTAATCCGCGTATACGCAGATTGGAAAAAACATCTCGTTCGATATTTTGCAAACGATGTCGTACACGGAGTTTCTTTCATTTTTTTTTTCTTACTGATACGAGATTACTTACACTGTGAAAGAGAGAAAAAAAGAAGTGAAAATCAAAAAGGAAGCTGTTGTTTCGAGTTGAGATGATGATGTACGCTTTTAAAGGAAAAGGAAAATGTAAAAAGTGAATTTTTAAATTTTTTCATCCGGAATAAGCGACAAAATTCTAGTAGCTTGGAACGGAAACGGATGTAATTTTTTGGTAGATTTGCGATAGGTAGGTAATTTTTTTTCTGTGTAACTTACGACGATATTCGTCGGTAATATACACGTTGCGTAGTGTAATTTACGTATTATATAGCAGTCTTGCTCTAACCGTTATATGTGTTGTATACTCGAATTTAAATGAGGTCAAAGGTGTATGCTACGTGTGGGTAAAAACAACGTGTGTGTATATATATGTATGTATATTTAATGTAAACACCGTAGTATCAATGGTAATTATAAGCGAAATGATTTGAATTATTATCACATTTTGTGCATTTTTCACTTCCAATCGCGTATACTTTGAATTCTTTTGTTAATTTTTTGTTTTGAAGGGCCATGGCCAGGAAGGTATGTTAAATTGCTCGAAGGTATAATAGGCTGCCAGAGGATGAGTTTATTTTTACAAAGCTAATTTGAATATTTTTGAGGTTAACAGTTTTTTAAAATTATAGTTACGTCAATCTATTTAATTCTTTCTTCAAATAAAATATATACCTGCCTCGAGCGAAGCTGTCATCGTTTCTGAAAAAAAAAAAATTACTGAAATTATTATCAATATTTGTGTTACTAAATGGAAGCATTATCTTTCCTTTTTGAAATTTTTATATTTAATTTCATACAAGAGTTCTCAAACTGGGAATACCTACCTTGTTGTTTTTTTTTTTTAAGAGGTACCGTATAGATTCTTGGAAAAAAGAAATGAAGTCAACATGATAATAAATCGATCGTTTCAATTTATTTACATTTTTTTCTTTACGAAATGATGTGAAAAAAATTAGCAACCATTATTATTTACTTTGATGAAAATTTCAGCTACGATGATACGACAGTGACGTCAAACGACGCGACAATAATTTGTAAGAACTGGGTGTGATTTGAAATTTTCAAGGTAGTTGATAACAATATTTCATTTATGGTAGGTGCAGTAACGTGGATATTCGTATGTATTTTACACGATTCTGTGAAAATTATGACAGAGCTTGAAAAACGTGAGAGGTGAAAAAAATGAATTACCGAATACCTTCGTAACGATTTAGAATTTTAAACGATGAGATGTGAAACTATACTGATAAATTATGCGAAAATCAATAGAAGAAAAAATTTGCAAAATGGAAAGTACAGTACGTATAAGAGTAATGGAATAATTTGTAAATTATTGTCGCCTGTCATGGTTGCAGTTTCCTCAATTTCAAGTATCTACGTAATTCGAATCAATTTGGAATTTTCGCAACGAGTGATTAGAACCGGTTACGAGGATTCATTTGGAGATAATTATGAGAGCTTAATGATTTTCTTGCAATTTTTATGTGAAATGTCTGAAAAAAATGAATCTTTGATGTATGTTTTGGAAATTATTTTTATACGAAGCTGTAATGGTAATTGATTAATTTTCTATAAAATTCTGCAATTCCGTAGTTTACTTCAAGAAATTGGTCAGCTTATACATCCGTCTTGAGGTCCTAGAAGACCATACAGACCATTTCTAGCCATCGCTATTATGTATTCCTTTTTATTTTCATTTTTTTTCATTTTTTCCACGAAACTAAAAATCATTTGCTCAGCTCTATACCAACCTGAATCGGTCAAATTTAAGCAGCTGGCTTAGTTTGGTGCTGGATTTGATATTTTTTAATGGGGTTGACTTTGGGTTAAAATAGAAATTATACTTAAATTTGGGGGAAGGGCAATTGAGGAGCTAAAATAAGAAAAATTGTTCGTTTTTGGAACCATCGATAGAAAATTAAAAGTTGTGTAACATTTACAAAAATCAACCTCCTGGGTTTATTTTGAGGGGTAATAAGGGCGGTTCCCTCTTATTTGACTTTGAAAAAAGGCTGTTCTAAGCATTCGTCTCTTCCAAATTGAGGTAGGGTGTTGAAATTTGGCATGTACATTTATTAGACCCCCTAGATGTGCTTTTCGAGGGTGTCGATTTTTTCGTATCAACGCATCCCTCACAGCCCTAAAAATTGATTTTTTATTTTATGTTATCAATGAAAACCAGGCTATTACGGTCTATAGACCTACGGCGGATGAGGGGAGAATATCAACAAAATCGATTTTGGGGTCCTAGAAAGCCATTAAGTTTTTACAATGTTAGATACTTATTATAACCCCCCCCCCCCCCTATTTTTTACTGCCTTGCTCTCCCCCCCCCCCCCGAAATTAAAAATCATATATGCTCAGCTCGATATCGACCAAAATCGATCAAGTTTAGGAAATAGGTTTAAATGGGCCGTAGATTTGATATTGTAGAGTGGGGTTGACCTTGGATCGAAATTCAGTTATGCCCAAATTTGGGAGAGGGAGTGTTGAAGGCCAAACTCACAAAAAATGTTCCTTTTTGAGCCGATTCTAAAAATCAGCCTCCTACGTCAAACAAGAGGAAGGGAGATATGGCAGTATTCCTCCCTCTCTTTGACCTTGAAAGAAGGGCTGTTCCTTCCCTATCTTCATATTAAATTGAGCTGGGAAGTTGAAGTTTGGTACGTAGACGTATTGATGTGCTTTTTTGGAGGTGTTGACTTTTCAGAACAATTTCACCCCCTCACAGCTCCGAACATGTTTTTTGGTCGTTTTGTATTATGTTTTGAGTTTATTCTTCGTATAACTCCCCTCCAAATTGAGCTAGGAAGCTGAAATTTTGTATGTTGATTTAGTATAAGTCCTGAACCTTCTAGCCACATTGCACCCCTCTTACCCTTCTCACTGATTAGGAGAAAGCATCGCAGTATATAATTTATACAGAAAATGCTAAAATAATTTTGGTTCTCTTTCAGATTTTTTTAAAGCCTCAATTTTAAGTATCTGTTATTTTTTCTCTCGCTCAAATGTAGAAAGAATCGTATCTTTTATGCGTAGTACGTTGGTATTAGAATCGTCTTAACATTTCTCACGCGTATCTCAAAGAAAAAAAGAAAAAAAACGTTTGAAGATATTCTCAACTACCACTCGAAGTCAAATGTACGTAATTTTTGCGAATCGTGGTCGTGCATTTCAGCAATTGTCCATCATTACGTACAATGTACGGTTCACTCGTCGTAATGGCGAACGAATAGGTAAATTATCTATTTATGCCGGACATCGGACAAGACATCGATACCGGTGAACCGAACTTATTGTCACTTTGATGTTAGAATTGATACCCCCTCCTTACCTGCGTATACCCGTCCTTGGTGTAATTACCTCTGCGTATCGTGTAATTTCACCTCGTAATGAGTATCGGTCCTCGCGGCTAGATAAAAGACGATATAAATAAAATAAGAATTGCTTTGTAAAGACGAGCAAAAAAAATACCTGGTTCACGGTTGATCGATCAACGTTCGAAGAAGGGGAGAATAATATGGCGGCAAAAAAGCCCCTTGCTTCTTGATTTTTGTATTATCGTACCTACTTATACCTATATACTTGTAGTATAGGTATAGATGGAGTGGAAACCAAGTGAACCGTTGCTTCGGATTAAGTCTTGGCTGCTTTTTGATGTACGTATATATTTTACTCGCGACGTGATAACGTTTCCGTATTGTTGAGATATACGAACGAAGTGCTTTTTGTTCGCTGGCAAATGAGAAGAATAGAAAAGGTGCGGATCTTTGGATATAGAAGGGTTTGCGAATAGGCGCGGGTGTTTATTAAAATGCTACGAAGTCGGCGACACGACTGCGACTGGTTAATGAATTAGAATATACGACTCGGCGAGGTTGCGTAGTGAAAGCGAAAACAATAGAAAATTAATGGAATTTTCGTATCTTGAGGCGAAATGCAGCCAAACTACATGTGCTTAGGAGGTTCTCATTTTCACACTATGAGAATTTTATTGATCGCAGATATGCGTACATATATACGTATGTAAGCTGATCGGCGAATCGAATTGAATTGATTCGTTGGTCATGTTTGTGCCCATTGGTTGTGTTTTTTTTTTTCAACATGGACAATGGACATGGATGATAAGTTCGTAAGACCTTTTTAGTACCTGTAGGTTGAAAATAAATACCTATACCTACGAGTATATTCATCTTTGAATAAGCGGTATAATTAAGTATAGAGTGAACTCGTCCAACTTTACGAGAAATGGTGATATTTTTTTGTAATGTTGTTTTATTGTTGTAATAGTGAAATTTGTTTAAATTTCTAGTAAAACTTGTTCGTCAATCGACGTCATTTTGAGATTAATTTTCTCCTAATTGATACCTATAAATGCTTCTCAACATCTAATTTACAATTTCATTGTATCATTGGAATAACCCAACTCATACCCCTTTGAATTTCGTTTTTAACATTTTTGACAGAGAGTTCTTGTATGTAATCAAAGAATAGGTTCAAATACTAGTATGAGCTTTGTATACTTGTAAGTTGGGAGTGATACTGATATAGTACGTATTTACGTTCGAAATAGATGGTGATGAACTGGCACAAAAAGTGTAAATTAAGGAACCCATGACACCCACGACCATTGTTATATGACCGTTCGGTGGGGCTGATCCTTGAATTATTTTCATGAATCAGAAACCATTTATTTGGATTGGTCTAAGTTAATACTTGAATCAATTGTGATTTCCAAGTAAACATAAATTTGAAAAAAAATTCACTTCCAAATTTTTGATTTTTATAATCGTGGAAGGCTTATTCAGATCGTTCCAAACTATGTTCAACTGTTATTTGTGGCAAACACAAGTTTGCAAAAAAAATGGCTTCGCAGAAAGTTCAGAGACAAAAATCTACGCTGTGTTCATGATCTGAAGTAAGGCTCCCGAATTAGAAATAATGATTTTTCAAAACTTGAAAAAATTCGTGAAATCATTTTCGTACCCTTTTGTTAAAATATTTTTTCGCATAATTTCAGAATTTTTTCACCTTGGCGATATTTTGAGTGAACGTAACGAAGGCCCAGAAACAATAATCAATGGGGGTCCAATAAGGCAGAAAAGTGGAGACCCCTAAAAATTACATCTATGTACAACCCTTACTGAATATACATACCAAATTTCAACTACCTAGCTCAATTTAGAAGAAAATCATGCGAGGAACGAACTCAAAACATAAGAAAACCCCACCTAAAAAACTACATTTCAAAGCTGAAAGAGGGTGCAATAGGTCTGAAAAGTCGAGGCCCCCAAGAAGCACATCTATGACCTCTACCAAGTCCAAATACCAAATTTCAGCTTTTCAACTCAATTTGGAGGGGATATAGGGGGTAAAACAGCACTTTTTCAAGGTCATAAACGGGGGAAAACTCCCATATCTCTTTCCCTAATTTATCTAGGAGGCTGCTTTTTGGATATGCCGCACAACATTGGATTGTCTATCTTGGCTTAAGAAAAAACAATTTTTTCGATTTCATCCCCTCAGCAACCCCCCTTCCCAATTTGAGCCTAACTGAATTCTGACCCGATATCATCCCCAATCCAGGATATCAAATCTATCGCCAATCGAAACCTATTTCTAAAATTTAATTGATTTTGGTCTGTATTGAGTTGATCAAATAATTTTTTAGTTTCGGTGGGAAAAAATTAAAAAAATAAAAATAAATATTTGACATAACCAAAAATGGCCGGAATGGTTTTCTAGGATCCCAAAACGGATTTCGTTGATGCTCCCCCTGCCATCCACCAAGGGATGGTGGTCCGTAATAGCTCGGTTTTTATTGGCAGTATGACGTAGAAAATTACACTAATAATTTGGCGAGTATATCTACAACAAAGGTTCAGAGATAAAACTCAATGCTGTATTTGTAATCAATGACTTCAAAATAATCAAAATCGTCCGTATTTTGATTTTTCAAAATTTGAATAAATTCACGAAATCCTTTGCTGTTTTTTTGAAAGAAACAATTATCTTAGACCATTTATTTGAACTTTTCTGAGTTGTGTTCAGCTGTTATTTCGAATAAACATTAATTGGAAAAAAATTTTCAGCCTAATTTTTAGGTTTTTTTCCGCATGGAGAATCTATTTTGACTACTTTAAGTTGTATTCAGCGATTACCTTACGGATGAGGGGGGGGAGAAATCAACAAAATTCGTTTTGGGATCCTAGAAAACCATTAAGACGATTATTAGCCGTGCCAGATATATTTTTTTATTTTTTTTTCTACCGGTCAAAATTTAGTTATGCTCCAATTTGAGGGAGGGGTGCTGAGGGGTCAAAAACGCAAAATTTGCCCCTTTTTAAGTCAATCCAAAAATCAACTTCATAAGTCAATTGAAATTGGAGATATAGGGGTTTCCCCTTCTTTTTGGTCTTGAGAAAGGGCAGTTCCTCCCCTATTTCCCCACCAAATTGAGCTAGTAAGTTGAAATTTAGTATGTACATTTAGTTGAGGCCCTAGATGTGGCTTTTGGGGGTCCGACTTTTTAGCTCCATTGCACCCCTCACAGCCCCAAATAAGTGGTTTTTTGATCAGGTTTCCTCATGTTTAATGTTTGTTCCTCGCATTAACCCCCCCCCCCCTCCGAATTGGGCTAGGAAGTTGAAATTAGGTATACACAGTCAGTAAGGACCATAGATGTACCTTTTAGAGGTCTCGACTTTTCAGCCCCATTTCAACCCTTCACGGCCCCAAATATGTGGGTTTTTAGTCGTTTTTTCTTAGTTTTTGAGTTTGTTTCTCGCATAACCCCCCTCCAAATTTGGCTAGGAAGTTGAAATTTGATATGTCTCGTCTGTAGGGACCCTTTACGTACCTTTTTGGGCGTTTCGACTTTTTATCTTCTTTGAACCCCTACTACCAGTTTTTCATGTAAAACAAGTACTACTTATTTGGATTGTTTTGAGTTATGGATAGTCATCTAAGTATTAGGGATCCGTGCATGGTTACTGTTACGTATATTGAGGGGTCTAATTCCAATAGTCACATGTTTCAAAAACACCCAGAAATTGTTTTAAACTGTACTTTTGAGAATCCAAGAATGATGTTTGTGAAAATGTTTGCTTTCAACCCCGCCCCCGTGGGTGGGGGCGGCTTTGAACGCCACTGTGTGTTGAATCATGCGACTTTTGAGACTGTTTTATTTCAATCGCATATGGAAGCTGAATGAGGCCAACTTTGATGACCAATTTTACCCTGAAGGAGAGTCGTATGGAAAAAAGTTTCTTTACCATTCGATAAGGCTTGAAATGAACTATCCATTACCATGCCTTACTCATTTTCAATAATTTTGGATCGTGTGACCTTTGGAACCGACCCCATTCATTAGGACCTGGATATCCACATTTTACATCAGCACCTCAGTTAGTCTGCCCCTAATCATATGTAAGATTTTCGCAGAAACTTTTTGAATTTTTGTTTGATTTACTAAACTTATACATGCACGAAAAAATTGAATTTCATTAACCTTTTTACCTTGTTTGTTCTTACCATTTATTAGTGTTCAGGTTTCATCGAATCGAATACGATGACAGATCTATTTCTTGGAAATGTCCTCGTTGGAACGTTATGTTGCAAGAGTTTGATTAGAAAATTCACTTTGATTTTCGTTCTGTTAAATGAGAAAAAACATCTAACGGTATTTTTCTGGCCGTAACGTTCTATGATTTGCAAAAGTATATACGGTCTTCGAGCGTGCATATAGTGTGTAGTATATAGTTTTTACTTTATTCAAGCATTGGATATCTACTATAAAGAAATAGTCGAAGGCGGGGAGATTACTTAACCTACAATCGTTAATTAAACGAAGAATAATTTAGAATTTAATGAATATACATTAGAGAGCATTTGAAATATACGCGCGCGTACGTCGACGTTGTAATTATCTATGTATTTTGTATACGTATATTTTCATCGAATTCTCATAGTATGCTTATGACGTAGTCATCATCATCATCATCATCGTCGTCGTCGTCGTCGTTGTCGTAGTTATAGCGTACAAAGACGTATATGTATATGAAGGAAGGTGTACTCTTTTTTTTGTTGGTAAGGTACATAGTACCTAGTCTTTTTTATGTGCTTCTGCTTACCTATACATATACGATGTACATATACGCGACGAGATGTATTAAAAAGAAATGCGAGCCAGTTATATTTTCTCGTATGGTGGTGAAATAAAAAATTATTCGGTACAGAAAGAGAAGCACAGCCCGTATGCGCGTGGTATCAAGTACTTATAAATATTATAAGTGGGAAGCTTATAGGATTTTTTTTTTTTTGTTCTTTTGAAAGATTTCTGTGTTGCGAGCTTTCGCGTGCTTGTGCTTGTATTCGCGTCAAGGCTCTGAGATTACGTCGTAGAGGTTTATTCATTGTGTATTAGGAAAAAGAGAAAAAAAAAGGAAACAGAAAAGCTGCATCTTTTTCAATGGTTTGGTTACTTTGTGTAGTGCAAGTTCGATGTACCTAAGAAAACAAAAACTTTTTGTTGGCTTTGAGCCATAAAACATTAAGTGTGCAAATTGAGTGATAATTTTCGACGGTGCGCTCGTTTTTTCCGCATATCTCTGGCGAAGATTTATTATTACGACGGCCAACAACGTATACAGTACTAACGATTATGATAATTCTTTGCATCGCGAAACGATGCGCTTAATTAGGTGATTTGATTTTTTTTCTCGCCAATTTATCGCACTTCGACGGTGTGTTTTTGTTTGAATAACGGACCAGATTGAAAGATACGTTTTCAAGGACGTCGTCAGCGTCACATTATTATGTAATGTGCGATTATACAGATGAATTCGTATACGACTCGATTGACTATTTAGATGATGGTACCTCTAGATACGCATGTAATTGTACCTACAGGTATAGTAACTTTGTACCTTTTTTTTTTTTTTGGAATTTTCGATTAAATTACGCGCTGATTTTCCATCACAAGCCGATGGATAACGAGGAAGAAATAATAATACGTATAAGATTGTATTTGATAAAATTTTCGACATTCTTTAATTTTTTTTTCCAATAGACGAATTATTCGAGTTGCGAAAATTTTTCGTCTGATTTTTCCATACGTATAGGTATTATAGGTATATACCACAAAGATATTACATCGGTGTATTAGATATTTGTTTTATGGTTTATTCGTGAACTCGATTATTCTAATATTAGATGTGTACGATTGTTACACAACAAGTCGTGCTATTTCGTTCATTTGTTTTATTAAATCGTTTACATACACGTGCGAAGACGAAAAAAATATTAAGAAAGAGCATTGCAATTCTACGTGGATAGCGGTTTAATTACTATTGCGCGTAGGTATTCGCAGAATATATACCTACTCGTACTATCGTTAGCATTGTTGTTGCGTCGAGTACATGGTAGTGTTAGATAAATTCGCGATAAATTTATCCTACGTTGGTAGTTTTTGTAAAGGAAGTTAATGTTTTGTCACGAGATGTACACTGTACACGCTGAGACATAATCGCATGTTTGAAGGTATTAAATTCTATGCAGTGTACGAGTGACGATGCAAAACTAACGTGTACTGAATCGAAAGTAATGAGTTTGATTTTTCCCATCTTACCTATAATTTGAACTTTGCTATTTTGTTCTAGAACGAGAAAAGTTTTTTTACGCTTATGTGGAAATCTGTATAAATAACAATGACTTTGGAACACCTCGTAGAGGTGAAAAGTGGTGTTTTTTCAACCAATCGAAGTTGAAAATGCTATACATTGAGGGTTTCGGATGTAAAAAAATATCTACGTAGTTGGAATTGGGTGTAAAATTGTAGCGAGAAAAGAGACGATTCCTGAACGTTTTATAAATGCTGATGGTGTGTAAATTTTACGTAAATTTTGAATTTTTGATTTAGTCAAAATATTTCATTTCGAAAATGAGTAAAATGACTACGAATATGCATAGATATTTTTTATTTTATTTTAGCAGTTTCTTAGGTAACTGTGAACATATTGCAAGTAGTCGAAATGAACTCCAATGTTGATTAGGATTCAAGAAATAGGTCCATGAGGCTCATTTTCACCTTTACATGTCTGTGCAGGTCATACCAATTTACCTAGAAGGTTGAAAACTTGGTAGGTAATTGACGGTGGTGCCTAAGGTGTGCCTGTTGGAGGTATCAACTCGTCCCTCCAAAATTTTTTAAATCAATAAAAGGTAATTAAAAATTGAAAAAAATTAAAAAAGTGGAAAAAAAATTCTAATTTAAAAATGAGAAAATACATTTTTTTTTGTTTTTGACATGAACATGTCTTGGGACTAGGAGTCGTCCTCTTGAAACGTGGCCTTTTTATGTAACATTTTTGATGTGACGTTTTTGATTTTTGATTTGAAATTTTTGGTGAAAAACTCGCTATGAAAGATGATTATGAATGATTTTTGCAACCTATGTTAAAATTTTTACATGGATATATTAAATATCCATGAACTAGAATTTTTTCCTGATGGAGAAAATTGTCTAAATTTTGGATGAATTGCTTGTTTTCATTATACTCTCAAACTTTTGAGAAAAACATAAAATTGAAGAGCCCTATCAACTTCTCACACTTACTATTAGAAACTAATCTTTGAAAAAAAAAAGAATTTTAAGTACTTCTCACTTTTGTATAACGAAGATTTAAAATCATCTGTTGTTCGTTTGTTCCCAAAATACTTCTGATACTTATATATGTAGTATTTTTCTTCCCCTGTACACAGAATTGAATGAACCCATCAGAATATCAGGAAAATTTCGGTAGCTCGGGACATTTTGGTGGCAGCTGAGACACTTGAGAAATATTTAAACGTGTTTTTCATTCCTTTGAACCGAAATTTTCTCCAGTTTAATAATTTAAACTGTAAAAGTAGTTGTCGAAATTCAAAATTTTTTTAATCGTTTCGTTAGGGCACCGTTACTTTTTTCTTCATACTAGTATGTTTTTCAATTTGTGGTCGCACTGTTGAAATTTGCTTCGGTCGATCTAAAAAGTTCATCCAACTCTGCCCACATATTAAGGTTAGTTTCAATTTCTTGGCAAAAACATATCTTTACGACGGTTTTTTAATAGTAAATCTTCGTTTTTTCGTTAAAACGAAAAATAAGTGGGATGGCTTTTGAATTCTAAATGAGGCAGGGGCAGGATGTTGTAGGCGATAATTTTCAAAATCTGAGGACAGGACATAATCTCATTACGTTGCTGTGTGACACGTAGTTACCATTTTCATTAAATTACACCTTTTCCGATTGAAGAATAAATTCTTGAAAGTTGATAAATTTCATCTCCAAAAAATTAAATATAAATGAATTTCAATTTTTATTTATTCAAAAAAAATTTCTTTTCCTTTGTAGAAATTACAGAAAATATGGTTCTCCAAATGATTAGAATAATATTTTTTTGTTCATTTATCCATTTAAAAAATATAAGTTCTCTAAAATGTGAAAATTAACTTTTAGTTTATGATAAGTCTGTTTTCAATAGAGTGCTAGCGAATGCTTATTGCTGACACCCTTTCCCCCTCCCTGGCAAAATCTTATCCATATATTAAATTAATTTACCTGATGGTAATTTTGTTACAAACTTAATAGCACTTTTTTTTGTAATGCTTCATTATAAATTTTCAAAAAATAGTAACCAGCAGCTTATACAAATGAAAATTGGCTATGGCACGGGCTTGTGGTAAATCAATTTTTGAACGTAATTCAAGCGATACAAAAAAATTGAGAATATTTGTAAAAAAGTGATATCTCAAGTTCTGGAATATGTAATTGGGAATTCGTAAATTCTGGCAACGTGGTTTATCATTAAGATCGTGGATCAATGTTTAATTTATTTGGTGAATTTTATGTTTACGAGTGTAATTACTTCTATCGTAACTTCTTGCATGCAAATCAGCCTGATTTTTATCTCGGTGGTTTATAGTGTATTCTAATCGCTTGAAAATTATCGCATTCGAATGCAGATTATATTATTCATTTAGATCATTTTCATTCCATTTAATTAAGACTTTTAGAAACGAAGCAATAATTTCTCAGCGGTTTAACGTCAACCGTATCGTGAAACGTACCTACCTAATGGTAATTGTACCTATGGTAGTTGTGGTTATATAATACGTTTACTAAAAATCTCAAGCTTTATTAATATCACGTGTATAAATCATATTGAATTTATTTTTAACGACAAAATATTATATTACTTTATTTTCTTGGGTGGTAGGTATAGGTAACGTGTATTATAAGTAGATATAAAAAGATGTGCACGCGTTTAAATGATAAAAGGCTTCTCTCTTTAGCCATTCATTCGTGAAGCGATGAATTTTTATATACCTACGCGATATTCCAGAAGTTTTACATTACATAGCATTTAGGCAGTTGATTATGCGGTTAAACGATACCGCAGCGTTGTATATTTTTATCTTCGGTCTCGGTCTTAGGTTCGAGAGTCATTGAAAAATGTCGTATTGCCATGTGTTTGCATGTGGCCTTTTGTTTATCCCTATATACGTGTATACTTACTTACTACTCTCTCGGTATAATTTTATAACATTTGAGTAAAATCTAAAATTTCAATTTGTTTTCTGTTTACAGGAGCAACAAAAGAAATAGGTACCGCTTTGACGAGGATTTGTTTACGTCATCGTGCGGTCGAAGCGAAAATGAAGACTTTCACTAGGTGAGTACTTCATCGAGCACTATCGTAAATACATAATTTAAATGAATAGGAAAATGCAATTTCCCTGCCGTATTGTTTGGCTCCGTATAAGTATTTTTTTTCCAAGTGCTCCGGTCGCCGATGGCATTGTAATGGGTTTCTACGTTAGATACTTAGCCTACTGCGTAATTCAGCCGAATACAAAAAGATTTATAAAAGTAGATTTTTCGTTTATTGCGTTACGTAAAAATGCTGTTGTTGTAGTGTATACTATATTGCTATGTGGTATACGATGATAAGAAGATGGAAAACGTATTTCGCGCTAATTGTACGAAAATACGCGATATGGAAAACGAGCCTGTTGTGTAATTTTACAATACACTATGTATTTGTATAACATCTAACGAGCCTGTTTAATTTCACATTTATTACGCGTTATCGGCCACGGTTCGAGTTGAATTTTTATTCAACCGATGATTGTATTTGTACTTGTCGACCACATATATCTATACTATTTGTCTGCGAAGATGTATCCACACACACACACACACACAAGATTGATGAACTTTGCAAAATGATTTTATAATGTTATTATAAATGATCTCTGGGTTTGTGTACGGGTATAAGCTTTGGAGTGGTGTATTTTTTTTTCTATGTGTATATTTACGATACCTATCTACACTCGTATGGTATAGGCATCATGGTTAGGTAATCATTTTGAAATGAATTTATCAAATTGTACTTCATTAAGGATGGTTTTTAAAGAGCGCAGTTTTGAGATTATGAGCTAGCTATATTTTAGTTGAACAAAATGCTCTAATGAAAGTGTATATGGAATTGTGGACGTGCTGCAATAGAGGGGTCTTAATGATGAAGTTGTCATTATGGGGGTCCGTATCGCTTTGAAAATGAATGGTGCTGTAGGTAATAATTCTCTTTTATCGTTGGTAGTGCAAATGATAAATATGGAAAGGGAAACTGAAATGAAAGAAATATACGTAGAAGTAGATATACTTGTATAGTCGAGAAGGTAGTCTATGGAACGAAAGAAAAAGATAATGAAAAATGATCAGCGAAAATACACGGGAAAAGACTCACCTGTAAGGACGAAAAAATTTTATGCGGAAGACGAAACACAGAAAATATTGTATAAATGCCAGAAACACATTGCAAAATTTTTTTTTATTCTACTCCCGAAAATTTATTATATAATAATAAGATTGGCACATGTGAATTCATATGCGGGCTAACCCTCATACGAAGTGGTTTTTCTTATCGTCAGATTTCGTACAAGTTACTCTTTAGCTTTTTCAAGATTTGTAATAAATTTTTAAAAATTTAATTTCCTAAAATTTACAGTTGTTGTACACGAAAGCGTTTTAATTTCAAAATTTTGAAGAAGTATTGAAAGAAAGTTGCAAAATGACGTCGTATGAACTTGGCTAAAATTCGGTCTTTCTAATTTAAGTAATCGTTGACACCCCTCCCTCACCAATATTGCTCTAAAATTTTTCAAGTTTTAATGGAAATTGAATATTTTATGAAAATTTTAAAAGTGAAGTGTCGCTGTCGTAGTAGATCACATTTGCGACCTAGAAAACAACTGTATAATTTTGTTTGATTGTGTGAGAGTGAGACCTATGAAAGTATAATGATACCTCTTAGCAAGCCAAAAGTTCAGCGTCAAAAATGTTCAAAAATAACTCAAATTTTATGTAGTCAAATTCACAATATTCTCCGAGTATTTAATGATAAAACATTTCCAAGTATTTTTTTTTAAATAACAAAAAAAAGAATAATGAATTTAACTGAATCAAAGTGATTGTAGATCAGGATTTCTAAGGGTTTTAGGGACTCATACATTTTAGAGGTTGTTAGGGATTTAATTGAAAGGTTTCAGATAGTTTTCATGCTTAGATTTCAAAAAATGTTGGTACTTAGGGCTTATAGTTTTAATGTTACACAAATTTATATGACTACTATAATAATTGTAAAGCTTCAAAGAAAAATTCAGTCAAACATTTAAAAAGGGTACCGGTGGATAAGACTGGCGAATCGGCCTCTGAACTATAATTTGAGACAAACCGATAGAATAAGTGTTCTTATGGTATGAATACGTCGTGGTAAAAATTTTGGTCCCCTAACCCTCTTCCTATCTCATGTTATTGCCAAAACGTTACTTTTTTTAGCATTTACATTGAGAATTTTTATTTTTGTAAATTTGTAACCAGTTGTGTGGTTTTAAATTGGTCAATATCAAGAGGTTAACGTAATCTTCAGCATTATTCCAGGTGTCTACTTGGCTGAAAATCATTGAAATTGTGGCAAACATTTGACAAAAATTGGTAAAAAATGCAAAAATTTGGCCAAAAATTATGAAAACCTGTTGAAAATCAGGTAAAAATTGACCTAAAATACGAAAAAAATCGTTAAAAATCATCGAAATTTGGGTAAATATTTTACAAAAGTGGGTTAAACATGGAGAAAACGCATGAAAATCACGAAAAAATAGAACAAAAATGTAGAAAAAATTATTGAAAATCATTGAAAATTGGATAAAAAGTGCAGAAAATTGATTGAAAATTATGAAAAACAGTTGAAAAATGAGAAAGAATTATTCTAAAATCGATAAAAGATACTGAACATTGTGCGAACAATTGCTAAAAATGTGTAAAAACGCAGATAATTGATCATAAATCATGAAATAATGTTGAAAAATTGGTGAAAATTGAACAAAAAAAAATCGTTAAAAATCATTGAAAATTGGGTAAAAAGATCACAAAAATACATAAAAAATACGGAACATTGATCAAAAATCATCTAGTAATGTTGAAAAATGGTTGAAACTTGATGAAAAATTGTTTAAAATGAATGAATATTGGTTAAAAAATTGATGAAAATGCGTAAAAAATTCTGAAAATTTACCTAAAATATGAGAAAAATCATGAAAATTCAACAATTTTTCATAATTTTTGTTTAATTTTCTGCATTTTTAAAACATTTTTGCCAAATTTTTACGCAATTTTCAATGATTTTTATTAAATTTTCACTTTTGATAATTTTTGTTCAATTTTTAATATTTTTTACGCATTTTTGTCTGTAGATTATCCAGTTTTCAATGATGTTTTTACGTTTCTTGGTGAGTTTTCACAAACTTTTCAACCGTTTGTCGTAATTTTGATCAAATTTTTGCACTTTTTATCCGTTTTTGTCGAATTTTTGCCCAGTTTTTAAAGGATGTTCACGAACTTTAGTCAATTTTCATCTATTTTTAAATAAAATGTTGTGATGTTTGATCAATTTTCTGCATTTGTTACGCATTTTAGTCAATTTTTTCGATGTTTTTTAACCATTTTTTTCGTATTATCCGTCAATTCTCACATACTTTTCAACGTTACATTGCAATGTTTGATTGATTTTCTGCATTTGTTACCCGTTTTTGTCAATATTTTAACCAAATGTCGACGATTCTCAACCATTTCATTCTTTTTTTTAGCCATTTTTCAATTATTTTCAAACATTTTTTCGTAACTTTGAATTTATGGTTTTTTGGTCGTTTTTTCTAATTTCTAATGTTTGTTCCTCGCATAACTCCCCTCCAGATCGGGCTGGAAAGTTGAAATTAGGTATGTACAGTCAGTAAGGACTTTAGATGAGCCTTTTGGCGAATTTGACTTTTTAGTCCCTTTGTACCCTTCCTATCTTCAATGCTGATTGATAAAAAGCATCTCAAAGCGACGCTTTTTTTCAATTTTCATGATTGTAATATGATATAAAGACCAGGCTGAAAAAGCATTGCAAAGCGATGTTTTTTTTTATTATTTTTATCTCAACTTTTTTTCATTTCTCAATTTCTTTAATTTTTTTAATTTTTCAATTTTTTAAATTAGGCTTGCATCCATATCAACATTTTAAAAAAAGTGCAAAAATCATTCGTAATCATCTTTCATCGACAGTTTTTGATCAAAATTTTCAAATCAAAAATCAAAGACGTCACGTTTTCAAAAAATGACCCATAACCTTAAGACATATCCATGTCAAAAAATTAGCATAAATGCAAACATTTTTCAAGTTTGTCGGCTTGGGGGATTACAGACTTCAATCTCCGCCCCCCTCCACCTCTTCATCTTCCCTCATGGATGTATTGGAGCTGATTTTTGAATACGTTATGCAACTTTGATTCTGTAGCGATTGGTTTAAAAACAAACAGTTCTTACGATTTTACAACCCCCTTTAAACATTCTTTAATTTTGACCGTGAGTTATCCCCACTCATCCAGCTCGCCAACATTCTAAGTCTATTGACTGAATTTGAACGATTTTGATTGGTATCTAACCAAATAAAAAATTTTAGTGTGGGAGGAGGGTGGTGTGAAAAAAAGTAAAAATTAATATCTGACATGTCCTATTAATAGTCTCAATAGGGTTCTAGAACCTCAAGATGAATTTTATTGATATCCCCCCTCCTCCCCACCCAAACATTTGTTGTAGGTCGACAAAGCGTAATATAGCTTGCTTATAAGGTACACTGGTTTGAAGATTTTCTGCACTTAAAACTGGAATCTGTTCGAAAAAATGCTGTGTCAATTTGAAGTGCATATCGTATTATTCTACGTTGGCCGAAGATCAACGTTTGGTTCTTACAAAAGTGTTGGAATACGTTCGTTTTGTATTAGGAACGAGTATGGGTGTGGGTTCATGCCAAGACATATCGTACAGCACACTGAACACGATACGTCTTCAGTTGGAAAACATTTCATCGTACTAATGATGTGGAAGAAGCAAAATAAGAGGTTTTTCCCGCTTCTTATATCTGTATAATTTCATCATTTTAGACGTAGACGAAGAAGAAGAGCGGAACGAAATGCTACAATAATAAAACTCGGCGGCGTTAGTTTAAGTGTAATGGAAAATATCACCCGAAGCACGAAGACCTTACGAGGGAGATGGAATGGCGAACTTACGTTCGTCAAGCTGCTGGAAAAGTCAAACGACGATAAAAATCTTAAAAGAGAAGAAGAAAACCGCTTAAACGGTTGTTCGTTGATGGCGCTGGCGGTGCATTTGAAGAATAAGGCGGTTTTACTTGAAGGATACTGTTGTAGAAATTGGGAAATTTACTCGGCATCCAGTACAGAGTACTACACGCGGTGGTCGTGTGTATTGTGCTAGCGATTCGCAAAAGCAAATGGGCTGTTTAGTCGTAAAATTTAGAGAGCGTTGCGATGACTCATAATCGCCAAGTTTACGACTCGGTACTCGGGCTTTTTTCTCTTGCGGTGGTACGAAGTCAGACTGCGATGCATTTGGGCGATGGATATTTTAAATAGTTTTCGCGTGCGGTGCTGCGAGGCACTGCCATACTAAGCAGACGGTAGCGAAGTTGCAAAAAGGATAAATCTAGTGTAATGCGAGTTTAGAAGGGTAGAAAGTGGGTGAGGTTGCGATGGCCCTGCCTTTCCAGTCGTATAATATTAACACATTTTACGACTTTTTATCGGAACGATGCAGATGAGAAGTAGTCGGGGTTATTTACGAACGTAAACGATACGTTGGGTTGTAGCATCTGAGCTGACTGTGTGTGTGTGTCGAACTTAGGTTGGGTTTTAAAGTTGCATTTCCTCCTTTAGTAGATTGGCCAGACGACATCCCAAAACTTCCAGCGCTATCGGCGACAGCGCTCGTGGTGACATTATTTATGGCTTTTATCGAATCCCAAAGCTGTATAATTAATTTCGAGTAATTCGCGTTACTTCACGGTTTATCCTTCGAAAGAAAGCTGGTTCACGATGATATGTGATTTTTTCTTTTAATTTTTGTTGTTTTTTTTTTTTTTTTTTTTTTTTTTTGTTTTTTTTTTTTTTTTTTTTTTTTTTTTCGGAAAAAATTATCAATTTATCGATCCGTGTAAGCACGTAGATTAATGGTGATTGGTGTGACGTATTACGAGGTTCGTGACTTGTATACTATAACGCAGTCACAGTGTCCCTTTTTTTTTTTCTTCTATTTCGCGATAATTACTCAGTTGTCGGAAAACGTTCGCTTTTTTTTTCTCAACATTTCGATTAATTGATAGTTGAAAAAACGTTGTTTTACGTGTCAATGACGTTATTTTACACGAGGTTAATAAATCTCCTTCGTAATGTGAAAATAAGTGATTTAGAGTTACCATTTTGCTTCCTTAATGACATCCCAAGCTGCGAAAAATACATTAAAGAGTGATCTTCTAGAATATAAGCGGTCTTTAATTATTTTCAAATTGTTTTGATTTTTTTTCTATGCCGTTGTATGTGTATGTATGTGTATGTGGTGAACGTAACTGGTTGCAAGTTTTATACATAATCATCGTAACGCACATGATGTCAGAGGCTAAACAACGTTCCCGAAATTGCACGAGTGTTGCGCTTGGTGTCCGGTTCGTTTGCGAATGATGCTAAGATTAAAATTTATCACGCTCGAGTGTATTCTTAATATTTATTTTATGCACTTCATTGTTGTTCTGTACTTCTGTTTAATGGCGATGATAAATTTACGAGGCTTTGTTTGAGAAAAATTGTACTGTTTGTTTTTTAATTGAGTCGTGAACTTGTGGAAATTTCGTTCCCGAACTATTTTTTGTACGTACTAATTGGGTACTGTAGTTTTGAGTGAATTGGCTTTTAAGTACCCAGTTTATGATGAAAAAAATGCTTTACGAATTACTAGCTTGGTAAATATTTCAAGAAATAATAGCTACGAGTGTTTGATTTTCAAAAGCAATTTGATCGAAAGAATTGTTTTATTGATGTGTAATTTTTATCGAAATACTTCAATAATCGCTGAAGTATGTATTATTAGTACCAGTACTTCTAGGTAAAAGTCAAAAAAATTCCAAATTCCAACTTTGAATTTTGTTTATAGATTACGTTAAGAAGTTGTTCACACAAATGACACTTAAAAGTCCCCATCGATTGTAGGTTAACATGATATACAGGATAGGGAGACAGAGACCCTAAAAACGTAGCCAAAAAAAAAATGGAAAGGCCAAAGAAAAGCCAAAAAGTTTAGAGGAGGCCAAAAATTAAGTAAAATTGGGAGCAACAGTAAAAATATGAAAAATTGTGATTTTTAATTACCCAAAAGTTTATTTTTTGAACTGTTTAATCAATCAGATGATAAGTTAAAGTGTGAAATTTTAGGATTTTTTTGCTTTTAGTTGGAGAGGCCGAACTAAGACCAGGAGTGTGAATTTTATCTACCATGGATGATTTCTCATCGGTAGGTACTTAAAGATTGAGGGTTTCGTGTTTTTTTTTAAAATTTTGTTCGTATCATTAAATTTTTTTTTTTTTTTTTTAGTAAATTTATAGTGAAATATGCCAAATAAACTTACCCTTGTTCATTTAAAGTCGACTTTAAATGCTTGTATCCTTTTCAGGGGTTCTCAATAGAGTATCGCTACATACAAAAATACAGTAGATATAAATGATTCAAAAAAAAAAAAAAAAAAACAATGAAAATTCACTTCTGAGGATCTAAAATAGATGAAATATGTTCGCTCAGATGAATTTTTTTTATAAACTAATTTTTTCAATTTTTTACCTATCGATTTCAAAAGATATGAAAAATTACCATTTTTAAGTGTTCCTGAAAAATCGGCGGTGGGAGGTAAATTTGAAATATTGCACTTCATCAAGCAAACTTGATGTCTTACATGAAAACGATGAAAATTTGCCAAATGATAATTTTGAGTATAAATATTTGTGATGATTCAATTTTTGAAAATTAACGAATTTTAGGTCAGTTTTGCTAGTTTATGACGAAAAGTTAAAATTTATTTTGAGTTCGTTTCGCAACTGGTAAGACCCCGCTGTTTGCTTTTTTTTGGAAATTTGCAGACGGTGAGGTCACAATAGTTGCAAAATTACTTCAAATAGAAGTGATAAACTTTTTCAGCCCCTCAACTCAATTTTTTAAACTTGCAAAACTCACTTTCAAAAAAACGATTAAAAAATTATTTTTATGATGTTTTATAAAAATGGAATTATTTTACGTATTTGAACATAAAATAATCATTATTGGAAAATTTTTGCAATTTCCCTTTTTTTCAGGAATTTTTAAAAAATTCCGCTTTTTGCGTTTCTTTTTTATTTTCTGAAAAACTATGAAGGAATTTGTAGATAATGAAGCGCAAAAATTTTATGTTCCATTGACCATTTTTCAGGGGTGCTTAAAAAATTATTTTTTCAAGAATTTTTTCACATTATTAAAAAATTTTTTTAAAGTGAATTCTTAGTAATAAACTAGACAGAGTACACTTACCTTCGTCCGTTTAAGATCTATTTTCCACATTTTTACCTTTTTCAGGGGTCCTCAATTGGTATTCCAGCGTATAAAAATACAGTATAAATGGTTCAAAAATAGAAAAAAAAATTGAAAATTGCTTTTGAGAGTTAAAAATAGTTAAAACGTGTGCCTTGTGAAGAAATTATGTTTGAAAATCATTTTCTAATTTTTAACAAATTTATTTTAAAACATGTGAAGAATGACCTTTCTCGAATGACTCTGAAAAATCATCTGTGGCAGATAAAATTGAAATATTGCGCTTGATTACCTAAAATTGACGTCCTGAATACATTTCAGGGGGGGGGGGTTCTCAAAAAAATCTTTAATCGCAAAAAAAACGCAAAAGGTGACATTTTTTAAAAATTCTTTGGAAAAAAGGGAAATGGCGAAAATTTTCCAGCAAAATAATGATTCCATTTTTGAACTTTAAGTGAATTTTGCTAGTTTAAAACATTGAGTTAGAGGACTGAAATTGTTAGCACGTCTTTTTGAGGTCATTTCGCCACTATTGCGACCCGATCGTTTACAGATTTCCAAAAAAGAATAAAATTCGATCCACCCTATTGTAAGTCACAAATACTTTTTATTGATTAAAAAAAAATTACCTTTGAAATTCCAGCATAAGGTTGAATTTTGAGGAATCCATAATCCAACTTTAATTTCCTTTGTTTACGTATGTATTATTTCTGGATATTTTGAATCTAAAAGGAAACCGAGTAATTTATTCGCAGACCATCTTTATTTAAAACTACTATTTAAAAAAAAATTCCATTAATAAAGTCAGAATTAACGTGAAAGAAATTACGATATCTTGAAATTTAGCTCTCCCCTCTTCTTCTGAGCTACCATATTCTTCGGTACTCGACCTGTCTGATATTCTCCACTCTTTATTATCGTTGTCTCGTCTCCACTGTAAACTTTCGTTATGAATTTTTTCCATTAAAAATACCAAAAAACCAGCCAACAATTCAATTATACGTATAAATTCTCGTTTTTCATTTTCGCGAAGATAACGTAATCGAAATAAAAGTCGTTTTTGATTAATTCAAGTTCGCTGATCATAAATTTAAAATTCGCTGAAATTGAATCACGAGACGAAACTTAAACCCTGCGAGATGGAAAAAGTAATCTTTTTAAGATTAAAATAAAAACAATTTTTTTCATCGTTCATCCGCGAAAAACATTTCGCAATCATTTTCTCTCTTTTTTTCTTATCGTTTTCCACGAAAAATAAATATAAAAAAAAATAACTCGAAAACTTATTCCGAGCGAACATATAGCGCGATTATCTCTTCGTGTTTTTTTTTTCCTACAACTATTAATTTTACAACCTTATATGAAAAAATTTAGTTCGTGCGAAAAGAAATTATCTGCGTAAAATTACCCTCGAGTATATGTCTATCGTTCTGTACAACGACGTTGGTTATTTGAAAAAAGAAAAAAAATATGCAAATTAGTACGTATACCCAAACAAAAACGAATTCTCGAAAAAAAAAAAAAAAAAGTATACGGTATCTTCATTTGCATACGTTCCAGTTTATTATGCCGATAACTTAATTCGCTTTTATGAAATTTCTTTCGTTTGTAATAAAAAAAAGAAAAAAAAGAAATTGATTACATTTTAGCAAATTTCGCCGCGTCGCACCTCTATAAACATTTTCATTAAATCGACGAACATTCTGCCACTTTATTTATTTTTTTCACCTCCCACGATGAAACAATAAAGCTTCCAAAAACAAGAGACGCCAACGTTGTAGCAAATTCGACGACTCAGAGACGCGCCTGGCGAAAGTTTATCGTTCGAGTAAAGATACCCCTCAAAAAAAAAAAATGAAAAAAAAATACTATACAAAAATTAGTGGTGTTCGGAGATAGGACCTACATTGATGATGATTTATTATTATACTATAGAACTTTGACGAGGATGATGTGTTGAAAAGTAATGCTAAATAAGGGTGAGCTGTAGGACATGGAAGCAATTTTTTTTTATTTAATTAACATATATAAGCGTGTTATACTCGCGCTCTAAAGCAAACGCTTATAGAAGGGTAGATTTTTTACGCCAATGGGAATGGTAGTACGCAATATCGTGGGAATTTAGAAATGGTTTAGCGTATACAGAAGGAAATTACATTGATACGAAGAAGCGGTATGGTCGCAGCTTTGAAATGCTAACACGTTTTGGTAGTCGTATAAGATACGCACACGACGAGCCAGCAATATGATGGGGTTTGCGTGAAATGCTTGGTACGTTCAAGACGATAGCATGGACTGACGATGAGGTGGTGGCAATCGAAGCTAAAGAGAGCTGACGTCGATGGCGGCGGTACTAGGCTGTTGCAGAATATGGGTAAATTAGGGCAAAGGGTGAAAACAGGGTTTGGCGGTTCTGGAGATTCCTTCAGTGTGTATAGCAATCGATTGGCATTATTATTAACGTACCTTCATAAGGGATGTGTGTATATCCGTACACAGTACGACTAGCTCGGATAAAACAGCCTGGCGTGTGCCCATTACCCTATAGCTAAATGGAATGTATGTACAAGTACGTAGATGTGAGGAGGATGAATGTTGACTACATTGTAAATATGCCTTATGTTTTCACGAGCACGTACCTCTTATTGTAGGTACTGCTGATAAGGCGAATACGTTTACATATATGTAGGAGAGAAACAAACGGTAAATACGTTTAAGAAGTTATATAAGCGCATTTAGTCGCATGAAAAATGATGAAAAAAAAAAAACCACGTTTGTTTTGAAGTATTCGCGCACGTGATGAATGAGTACCGTTTAGAGCGAGTGGATTTCAATGGTACGTCTATGTACCCGAGCGATATGAATAAAAGTTATACCGCATCGAGAAAAATATTATGTTTGCGCCAGATACGAAGTTTAAAGTGCAACATTTCATCGCAAGTGCATTTTTAGTGTACTTTTTCCAAGAGATATTTTTTTAATTGGGTCTATCGACGAACTTCGTGGTACATTTTCATCGCTACGAGTAGTCTCGTGTATTGTACGTATGACGTGTATTTCGAGCAGAAATATATCATAGCTTAAGACCTAAGGAAATTGATATTTTAGAAATTCGTGTCACGTCGACGTATACGTATATAACGATTATAAATTTCAAATCGAGCCAAAAACGAAGCAAGATTTTAGGGAAGTTGCTCGTTGGTGATGCGAGAATTCGTTACAGAATTCCTGTAGTCCAACGCGTATTCAAAGCAGCGATCCAACGATCCCCTTTTTCGTTTTTTTTTTCTTCTTTTCTTCGATACCTTGCCCTTTTAAGGGTGTACGTCTACGTATGTATGTGTATGTACTGTGTACCGGTTTCTAGGAGGTTTATAACAATAGAGTTCTTATACGCGTCGTTCTGATATGTGTAAATAAATTTGGTCGATTATATCGCAGTATAGTGCTACCGTACTATGTTGTGCCATCTGTGAAATACGTATGGTAACTGAACAGTATATCTCGAGAAGTACGGTTTAATTTTAATGGATTTTGATTTGGTGCAGATAGCGTACTGATGTAGATTTTTGTCGCACTACAGAGTAGCAACAAGTTATCAGAATCTTGTAACTTGCCTAATTAGCAGGACTGATACCAGAAAGAAAACCTACAAACCTCCGAAACAAAACTGGGAAGTGGATACTAGAACCAAAACTCAACCCAAACCTGAAGGTTGTTTTCCAGTGGAGAAAAATAGGGAAGGGCTGTAGAGGGATAAGCGTAGGTAAATTTTAAATTTGCCCCGATGAAATTTTGAGACGATATTTTGGTGGTAAGTGCCAGGTGCATACCATCGGAATACATACTTGACCAAAGTTTTGAACCCCCAATCTGACTGGTTTTAAAGGAGAACCTTTTTTTTTGTTGAAAAATACTTGGGATTTTTTTGGAGGTGCTAATTGATTGATTTGCGCAATTTTTTGTAATGCTGTAAATCTATATGAGTGGCATCTCTATAAAGACTAAAATCCCCTTCCCTCATACCCATAATTTACCTGTAAAATAAGATTTTAAAATTTTATTTATTTTTTTAATAAAGATACTGGTTTGGTATTATTTTGAAATCATGATTTTTGGATGTATACTCGACTCCTCTCTGTTAAACTCTAGCAGCATCCTTCATCCCACCTGAACACGAATAATTAATCAGGTTTTCAGTTAGACCCCTTATAAGTACCTCATTCTGAAGATAGGGTAGACCTCCCTTTCAGAATGAGGTTTCTTATTGGGGTAGCATCGAAAATGTGATTTCATATTCGTGTTCAAAGGGTTCAATTTTGTGAAAACGACACCAATATCACGAACGTACCTATGAATCCTAAACGAAGGTGAGGGGTGCTGGTATGGTCCAACATAAACTATAATAGAATTTTGCTTTTCGGCTGAGATTTTGTATTTCATTAATCTACAAATCTACTAAATACGGAAAGCGTTCCATTATTTCTAGTTTTTTTATAATACAACGGTATACACGTGCATTTTGCGTTTCACTCCCCTCCTTCTCAGAATACAATATTTATATGGGTCTAACTAAAAATCTGATTTCATATTCGTGTTCAGGGGGTTCGATTTGTGTGATAACGACACCAATATCACGAACATATCCGTAATCTAAAAATGGGGTGAGGAGATGCTGCTATGCTAGGATCTAGTGGGGGCTCTCAAGAAAGTTTTGCTTCTCGTCTATAATTTTATACTAGTATAAGCTGCAACTATACTGAATACGAAAAAATTTCAACATGTTCAGATTTTTCCAGCATATCTCCGATTACCCGCCTATTTCAAGTTTTTTCAAATTTTGAGCATGACACTTATGAACTAAAATTAAAAAAAAAAAAGTGATAGAGAGGTCAAGGATGCATCCAAAAAATACAGTTTCAAAATCGTACAAAACCAGTATCTCTACTAAAAAAATGAATAAGCAAAATTTTAATGGGTCATTTGGTGGTAAATTATGAGGCGGGGGGGTGCTAATTTTTTTTTCAGAAGTGCTTCTCATATAGATCTACAACATGATAAAAACTTGCGCAAATTGATAAATTAGCGATTTCAAAAAAAACTCATATATTTTTCAAACCGCCGCCCCTTCTCAACCAACAAAAAATAGTGAGATTGGAAATTCAAAACTTTGGTTAAGATGTATCTTGATAGTATGCACCTACCATCAAAGTATCATTTCAAAATTCCATCGGAATAAATTTACCAGGGATAAAATCCACCACAAAAATAGATTTCAAATCAAAAATTCTCAGTGTTGGAGGATTTGAAATCTAAAATCCAAAATCCAGATTCAATATTTTGTATGATTAAAATTAATCTGCAAAGGAAATGAAAAAAAATTGAGAGTGATTGTCATCTTTGAAACGTTTTTACGATAAAATTCGAAAATTCTAGACGATGCAATATTGAATTTCTGTTCCCTGCAACGCAGTGGCGTAGCAGGCTCAAAGGAGGAGGTTTCCACTTTTTCTGTGCACTATGTTTTGGGTTTGATTTTATAAAAATAAATTAAATGCTATGCCCGAACGAAGCGAGGGCAAAATTTTGAAAAAAATGGACGTAAACGATTAAAACGTGCATTTTCAAAAGTTTCAAGAAAAAAAATAAGCATGCATGTAAAAATGTTTCAAGTTTTTCTGCCTTTAGGAAGATCCGGACCCCCAACCCTCTTCCTTCGCTACGCCTCTGTGACGACGAAACATAGGAGTGATGAAGGTGAAGTGGAGTAATGTTGCGAAGACTAATCGTGAAATTTATTTGTTTTTCGGCATATTATTTCATTTTGAAAATTTTGGATTTTTATAGAAAGGATTTCAAATATAAAATACAAAATTCTTTACAAAAATGGATTTCAAATCCGAAATCCAAAATCCAGGAAATCCTGCTCAACCCTGAAATTTACCCATACTTATCCTCTAATAGTCTTTTTTTTTGCCCAAAAATGACTAAAAATTTGTTTTCTTCAATTAATATTTTTTTTCTCAATATAAATGTAACCCTTCAAGTTACCACCCCAACCACTGAGTTGAAGGTGCTCTCCTGTTGCTTTTAAAATTTTTCAATGAGGTCTTCATGATAGCTTTTTCAAAACTTATACAAATTTTTAGTAATTCATATTTTACGAACCACTTCACCCCTATTTTTAATTTTTATACCATATATACTCGAAAATATATACTGTATTTCAGAGCAAAAAACAAATTTTTATTATAATTAATTTTTTTTCTATGAATTTTCAAAGTGAGCGGCAGGTTTTGGCGAAAATGAAATTTTGAAAATAGCATATCTCAGCTCCTTAGATTTTTTGGGTATACTAATCATTATACATGGAAGTCTCATGAGTTGGCCTATCATTGATTTAAGGGGAGGGAAATTGATGCAGAACACCCGGTACGTTCTTTATTTATCTATTGAGTGTAAATTTTTTATTCGATAATTTCTCCTCTTTAATTAAATAAAAAAAGGAAATTTTTTGATTAAATAAATATATGAAGTGATCTTTCCAGTATAAGAATAAATACATAATTCACATCTCATTTTTTTTTATAATTTTTGAATTTTTTGAAATTTTGAATTGAAAAAACGGATTGGGTTTTAGGTTTAATTCGCCCTTTTAAATACATTTCACCTCAATTTCATAACTTTCAAAAAAGTAAATAACAAATTAAAACTAGGTGAACCAGTTTCAGCCATATTATATCTGTTAAAAAAATTCGTAACCTTATCTACTTGTGTGTATATTTCAATCGAATAAAAACTTGCGTTTATTTCATTTCAACTTTTCTGAAAATTTCGCATTTTTGTAAAATTTTTGACATAGTCTATTAGAAAAATTATTCTTTCGCCGCGTCGTATATTTTTATGGATTCCTACCAAATTATCATATCAGCGTCTTCATCTACTCAAGACATAAAACTTGTCGAACACGCTGTATACATATACTTGGAAAATACGATTAGATTTCTGAAATTCTCTCATGTTTAGATTGAATCGTTTCTTATTTTTGTAATCAATGGTGCAGAATGATGTATTAATTTAATGTGTATACGTATAGCGTACACTATACAAAGTACTTGTACTACTGGTTTGATTACCGTAATAAAAACTCGAGAAAAAAGACAGTGTTCATTTAATGGGTCCATGAAACATGGCGTTAATTTGATTAGCTTATCGCCGTATAGTCTATTTTAAATTTCCTAACTCGATGTTGATGCTCTTGTAATGATTTTAATTAGCGAAGATGTACCCGAGCACCTAGCTATAGTACCTACTACGTTAGATTTAGATTTGTAGTGTGTGTATAGTCTGTTCACGGTAATGAGGAAATTAAATGCAGCTTTTACGCCTTGCGAGTACGATTATTTTTTATTTTTGTTTGATTGTAACAAATGATTAATAATATGTTACGCGATAAGAGAATTTGATAAATGATTTTTTCTAATAATTAGGTTTTTATTTTAGGCCATATTCGTCGAACGGACGAACTTGTTAAATAGAGTGGCTAGAGGTGATCTCGAGAGGTTAGAATTTTTTGCCAAACAAAATTAGCGAATGAATCCTTCGAGAATTGTTTATTTTGTGGTACATACATGTACGTGCACTTTTCTCTTATTGGTACCTTCAATATACCATTCCTACAAAAAAAAAAAAGCTTCAGAATACTTTTGAATTTACTATAGATATCGAAGATGGTAAATTTTTATTAATATTATTAAAATGTTTATGGTTCGGCCAAGTATCACGGATATTTGCCAAATCATCTTCAAACCACTATACAACCGGTCCTATTTCACTAAATGGTTATTTTAAATGAGGTATCATTTGAAACTAGACACAATGAGTTCCTTGTTTACCTTTTTTTTTTTTTCAGTATTAAGTAGTACGTGAACTTGAAAGGAAAAAAAATCGTCGTCATTAGTTCATGTCTGGAGGGATTTCTTTGCATCTATCGTAATTTTGTGATTAATTAAAAGACGAGCGGGGCACTTTCTGGTTTTATATTTCGTTGACGTAATTTTCACAAGGAAGTAAAAATATGTCGAATGTAAAGTTATATTCCAAAATAAGGACATATTTTCTGCGTCTTATCCGTGCGTTTTTTTATTTTACACGTGGCTACAACTGGTTTCTGATTCATTAGTAAAAAGCTACTGTTAATTTTTTTTTCTATTCATTTTAAAACATACAAATACACGTAACTATTTTGAAGAAATGCAATCATTGATGACTGTTTCGGTTATTTATCTTACTCATGTTTATTTCTGAGTATAATCTGTGTTTAGGAAGAATCAAGTGATTAAATATTGACTCGTATATGTGCTGGAGAAAATTAAAAAATTGGACATGTTTGATGATCGTTGATGTGAAATTAATTTAATTTTTTTTTTTGATTGCAGCGCAATTATGGATTGTTTAGTTGCTCCCTTACAAGAAAAATTAGAAGATTGGAGAAAGACTGTCGTTAATTTGGATAAAGAACATGCCAAAGGTAAGATTCAACTTTTTCAAATGTCTGAAATTTTTAATTGATAATTTCACTAAGCAGTAGATAACTTATAAATGGAAGAAAAATCAGCAGGCAATGGCACACACTCGTGCCAAAAATTATTAATGGTTTCTGATACTGAATCAAATTTGGTTTGGAGGTGAAAAGATCAGTTCTGAACCTATTTTCAGAAGGGAACCTTCTCAATTAGCCAGCTCCGATTTAAACGAAACTTAGCTAAATGGAAAGAACATATTGAAAAACCCTCGGAACCAAATTTCAAGTTGTTCAAGTTTATTTTTGGATTTTTGGCGAATTGTTGAAAATTTGTACCGTTAACTATACCTACAGCCGCAGCCAATAAATATAGCAAAAATAAAATATTTCAGAAAAATTCGTTTTATGGAAGTTACACCTGAGAAAATTTAATTCTTAAGTAATATTGACTGTTCGAATGGATCCATCCCAATTTCCAGGCGTTCTAGAGGTTTTAGAATTTTTTTTCTCCAGGATTTAAAATCATTGAAAATTAAATAAGTTGAATCATTTATTTATTTAACAAAAGTATGATTGTTACTAAACACGAACATCGCTGTTCGGCGTATCAAAATTTTCAAGCATTCTGGAGCCTCCAGAAGCAAATTTATTTCTCCAGGATTTTTGAAATGCCTCCGAACAACCAGATATGAACTTCAGCAACGAAAAATTTTATGTTCGACTATTAGGGCCCATTTTAATGAATTGAAGTAGTCTCCTAGAACTTTCAGGCAATCAGTTAAAAAAGTTTTTTATTGAAATACTCGTTTAATGTCCACCTCCCAAATCCGTTTGTCGCATTTTCCAGGAATTCTGGAATCCTCCAGCAAAAACTTGCATTTCTTTAGGATTTTTAAAATTCTCTAAAACGGCCTGATATGAATTTCAACCGTCGAAAATTTGGTTCTGGGCGTCGTTGAACCCAGAAATTTTTCAAGGGAGAGGTTAAACTAATTTGAAGTCCCAAGTGAAAGCAAAGGTAAAATTTTGAAAAATATACGATTTTGAAGTCTCATACAATTTGGATATTAAGTTCAACGTAAATATTTTTTTTTATTTTTTCACACCTAAGGAGGGAGCCTATGGCCGCGGTAGCTCCTCTTTGGTACGCCATCGATTCCGGTTTTAGGTGACTCTTGGACGTGTTCTTTCCATCAAACTAAGTTTAATTCAAATGGGATCTGGGCAGCTTAAAAAGCTCCCTCGTTAATTTCAAATATATTGTACCAATAATTTCTAAATAAGGTGTGTTGAAGAGGAGAGGGGTGTCAAAAAATGTTTTCCTAGCAAGTGAATATTTCCTCCAGGCCTTAGCACTTTGAACTGTTAGTGGACTTTTTTATCTTGTTTTTACCTGTCCAAAAAGTCATATAGTACGATATAATTGACCCATTTAAAATATAAAATTATGTATCAATGAACTGGGATTTTTTTCATTGAGATTGCTTGGGCTCTTGAATTAATACATATCCGCTTCTGAAGGTCCCACATTTTGGATTATAAGAATAAGTCACTGTTGAATATAAATTATGAAATTTGTACAATTTTTGAAACCGTACTTAATTTTTTGAAAGAATATTTTCGTTCGAGGGTCCACTCTCGAAAAACACTGTTTATTAAATTTGAAAAAAAAAATCGATCCTTGAGCAGTTCAGAAGAGCTTGCTGTTATGTACGTATTTGTCGCGTAATTAACATTTTCGATTCGAGCTTTACCATCTTTCAGTTCAAGTTTTTCAAGGAAGATTCTCATAAATGGAAATATTTTTTGTGAATATTTTATAAACGAACATCTTACCATCTTTTTAATAAAACTTTATCGTTATTCGTATATTCAGCTATTTACTTTCATATACTTCACGCTACGTTAAAATGATGACGGATGAACGAAATTTTTAAAATGAAAATTCCCAACTTGTTCAATTTTACTTCAATTTTGAATAATTTATCTTTGCACTTTTAAATTAAATTCTTTGTCGATATTACCGTACGTACATCGATCGGAATATTTTAGATGAGTAAAATATCTAATGTAGATATTATTTTGAAATGTCAACTGCTGGAAAAAATACCTTTTTTTTTTTTATCTTTGCATTTAAAAACATTCGTGACAATTGCAAAGATACGTGTATGATGACGAAATGCATCTGACTAGACGGCGTCATGTTCTAATGATTCTGACTACATAGTATGAAATAAATATACCATTTTCCTTCATTACTCCCGCACCTTACATGACAACATAACTCATTCATAAACCCCACGAATCACCCCCATTAACCGACCACACTGTGCACATTACTAGGCAACCTTGCGAACCCACGATCAATGCGAACCTTTGCACGAACCATATGTTCAGCCGAGACTGCAAAATCAGTCAGTAAAATATCGGTGTATTGGTTGCCTTACGGACGAAATTTAACAGCTGTACGGGCTGCGGTATTATGGTAACCTAAACGCGGATGTTTTGACCTATCTCGCAATCGTTGGCTTTGGTCTGAATGCAAATCCGCGTAAAAATAACGCGCTCGCCTTCTCGAATATAATACACGAGTCAATAAAAAACGGATTACTCTAAACTGGTTTCATTTTCAAGCGGCTCCTCGTCATATATTAACGGTAATCTACGAAACGATACGGTATCGATGAAGCAGAGAGAGAGAGAGAGAGAGAGAAAGGTGGGAAATTCGCTACACTGGTGGACCGAGCAATGAAAATAGTGGGTGTAGTAAAGATGGATTTCTCATCTCTCGTCAGCATCGGTTCCCGAGTGCATTAACATTATCTCTCAATATCACTCGGACGTACCTACCTATCTACCTATTGCTGTGCAGCAAGGTAAACGTACCCACGTTTTTGCATACACCGTTAATGGTATCGTCGATGCTGAAAAACCAGTTTCCTCGGGTTACTCGTGCGCCAGCGTGCTGCGCAGAGCTTTCCGTTTGAAAAATTCTCTTTATACGAGCGTGATTTTTAGCTCATTTATTATGGTCGATCTATTTGCACAGTACGTAGGTTAGGTACTATATTTCTGCATTTATTGACCTTGACACGAAACCTTTCAAATGAACTAGTTTCTTTTTTTGTATTATTACTCAGCATGTATCGAGGAGTACGTTTATTATGCAGCATTTTTATATGCGAGTCAAATTGAAATTCGTCAATACTACGTAATCCGTAAGGCGGTCATCGCTTCGTGGGCAGTAACAACAATACGGGTGAAAAGCGAAAAAACATTATTTTATCATTTTCGACACCGCAAAACAGCGCACCCTCTTCTCTCTTGTCACAGTCATAATACCGATACCGATGGCGATATCCAGACACAGACGCATACAGGCGTGCATTTCGATAATAAAATCGATAGATGAGGTACGTACAGCTCTTCGTGTGTACCATATTACACGCAGTAGGTGTATTCCATAGGTTTATGTATGCATTTCCAGTTACACTGTACACGCATATGTACTATTTACTTTTCACGGTTCGCCACATAGTACATCTGCGTACGTATTACAAGTGTTGGAAATTCTATAGTGGTCGATGCTCGTGCGATTGAATGCAGGACTAAGTCGACTGTATTCCTCTCGCTAGTTAACCTACTATCTACGTTGACTGTACTCGGGATCTTTAGGCTTATCTGATGCGCTCGCATTAATTACCAGCGCTTTTTAAGCCTCCCTTCCTCCCACCGTAGATTTTTCCATTTTTATTCGATTTTATTCATCGCGTAAGGATATAGTATATGGTAATGAAAAGCGGAATACTGCGCGAATTGCATGTACCATTAAATTTATTATGAATTAAATACGTGACGCGATTACTTAATGTTTATAATAATTGAACGTGTATCATTTTCAACGGTCCATTATTTTAATTCATTGACGCGAGTCGTCGGGCCATTAAAATGAGTTATACTTTGGAAGATAATTCGAATGGTTTTTTTTTTTTTTTTCATTTTTAACGTTGGATTGAATGTACGTATACGATTCTAAAATGTACTGGGATTGGTTATTTGCGTTGCATGATCTCTCATGTTTGAGGCAAAAAACATCATCATTAAAATGAATTATTTCTAAAATTAAGGTGTTATCGCTAAATTGAATTTTTTGGAAAAACATGTCGATTACCTACTTATTGTATTTAATATTACAACATTATGCAGTTTGCAAAACCATCTCGTTCATGTACGAGTACATAATACAATCAGTAATAGTTGAAAAGTAACCGCAAAAGTACAAATTTAAGCTCTCCAACTCCATTTTACAACCTGCAAAACCAACTCAAAAGTTGAAAATTTTGTTAAAAAATTGAAAAAAAAATTCTGATTTATTTTTATTTTTTATAAACGTTGGTTATTAGCCTTATTGCACATGTTTATGCCCAAAGCTATCATTGGTAGCAAGTTTTCTCCATTACTTCATTTTCCAAGGTAAAAAAAAAATGCCATCTTCCAAGTTTTTTTTTACGATTTTATGAAAACCTACGAAAGAAGTTTTTTTTTTGAGAAGCAACCTTCTGAAATATATGTGGAGCATCAGTTTTAGATAATTAAGCTCAATATTTTAATTCTAACCTTCATAGCCAATTTTTCAGAAGAGGTAAGCATACTGGATCTACTTCTATTCGAATTTACCGAAAAAGAAAATTTTAGTAATGTACGTAAAACAATTCTTGAAAAAGCGCGAGAAAAACATTCTTTCAAGCCGCTTTGAAACATTGCCTATGCAGTGTGATGTGGCCGAGGGGAGAGGGGTGTTGGGGTCTAAACCGTCCCTTGAGGTTGATAAACTTGAAAAATGTTCACATGTATACTCATTTTTTTTCTTAAACCTCCTGAAAATGAGTTTTGTCACCGTTAAAAAAGTCCATTTTTTTCAAACATACTATTTTATTCATTTTCAACCTGATTTTCTATGCCATATTGTGATTGAAAAGCAGCATTTTACGGTCTATAGATCTATGGCGGATGAGACGAAGGCATATCAACAAAATCCATTTTGGGAGTCTGGAAGATCATTACAGGGCCATTTTTGGCAATGTCAAATATTTATTTCTATTTTCTTTATTTTATTTTTTTCCCCCGAAACTAACAATTGCTGAAGTTAGTTCTTGAATTTTTGACAAATTTTTGAAAATTTGTATCCACTGAGCAGAAAAATACATTAAAAATAAAATATTTCACAGAATATGATCTTTTGAAGTTATAATGGAGAAAATTGGATTACTACTTAATATTGACCACGCGAATCGATCTTTTTTATTTTCCAGACTATTCCTCCAGGATTTTCAAAATTCTTCAGAACGGCCTGATATGAACTTCGGGAGTTGAAAATACCATCCTCGTATATTGGGACCCATTCGAACGAATTGAAATGGTTTTGATGGAATTTCCGGCCGTACAGTTGAAAAATTATTTTCGTATGATTTAGGCCAAAAAAAATATCTTTCAATTGTCCGTATGGAAATTCCAGCAAAACCACTTCAATTCGTTTGAATGGGTCTCAATAGGTAGGGATTAAATTTCCAGCTCCTGAAGTTTATATCTGGCCGTTCTGGAGCATTTTAAAAATCCTGGAAAAATTAATACTTTTGCTGGAAGCTCTACAACGCTTGGAAAATGGGTTAGATTGATTGAGGAGACCTATATTAGCATGTATACTGATTTTTGTTGAAAAAAATAGACGCATTTCGGAATTTTCAATTTTTTTATTCGTTTTTTCTTTTTCAATTAGAAACCGATTCAAAAAAAACTTTTTTAAACTGTCCGGCTGCAAATTCAAGCAAAACCATTTCAATCCGTAGAGATAAAATGTTTAGCTGCTGAAGTTCATAAGAAATAAATTTTTTCCTGTAAGCTGCAGAACGTCTGGAAAATTTGATATATTGCATTTCGGGGTCCACGTTAAGTAGCGATCAAGTTTTTTTTAAAATTAATGTCTCAACCAAATAAATTTTTCAATTTTTTAAAATCCTCGAAAAAAAAGTTTTTTGAAGCCTCCAGAGTATTTGGAAAATAAGATAGATCGATTCCCTTGGTCAACATTAGTTAGCAACCTGATTTTTTCTGTTATAACTTCAGAAAATCATATTTTGTCAAATACTTTATTTTTGATGTATTTTTCAGCTGTGTAGCGGGTACAAATTTTAGGCTTCGATTGGTGGGCCTTTCGATATTCTGGAGTGGGGTTGACCATTGGTCAAAATTTAGGTGAGGGTGTGCCGAGGGGCTGAAATCGTAAAAATGGCTACTTGTTTAGTCAATTGGTATGCAATGTAAATTTGTATAACATATCCAAAAATCAGTCTCCTAGGTCAATCTGGAGGGGTGATATGAGAGGTTTTCCCCTTTTTTATTTTGAAATACGGATAGTTGAACTAGAAAATTTAAATTTGGTTTGTGGACTTAATAGGGATTATAGATGTGCCTTGTGAGGATTCGGACTTTTAATTTCTTATAGGTATTTTGAGTTTGTTCCTCGTATAATTCACCTCCAAATTGGGTTAGGGCGTTGAAATTTGGCATGTAGATTTGATACCCTCACCACTGAATGATGCTTTTTTTCAACGCACATAATTATAATATTTCACAAAAATCAAGCTGAAGACCCAAAGAATAGTACGCTGAAATCGTAGAAACCTCTCTTCTGGGTCATTCCTGGCTCATCACTTGATTTATGGGCTATAAAACTGTAATATTTGTGCGCTAAACTGATCTCCAAATTACTAAAAATTTGAAAAATTTGGGTACAGAAGAATCGGAGGAAGGAAAAATGTATCAATTAGTAGGAACTGATATGATGTACGATTTTTTCCGATACAGATTACCTGAAAAACCGCGCTCAAAGATTTATCTCAGGTCTAACCAATCTCGAAGTATGAGCGTTCAAAGTTGGGCTGTTTGACAACAAATCGATCCTCCTCCTCCTCCTCCTCCCCCCCTTCACTAGATGACGGAGATTCCTTCACTATACAACGAGAGAAACTTACAAAACAATTTTGAGCGAAATCTAAACACTCAAGTTACTTTTTGGGTCTGCGTGGTCGTCATAAATCTATTCGTATACTTATTTATTATATACTGGAATCGTAGTTCGTAAATACTTTTAAAATCACCGTCGACCACCGCGCAGGATTTTCTTTGCGGTTCAATTTTGCGAATTAATTTCGCCGTAAAATACATTATTCGTGGTAAATTTACAAACGCCGATGCCTAACTAAGAAGATTACTTCGAACAAGACGACGAACCAAAGGCGACGCGACGAGCTTATTAATTCGAGGCTATTAGATTTTGCTAATGCTAAAACAGCGCGATAGAAGTACTCGTGCGATAATTCAATTTATACTGATAACTTTTCGAAAAGTTTGTTATAGTGTGGCGCGGAGGCATTTAATATGAAAGTCAAAGTTGACGTTTAATTTTATGCGTTTTGTTTTAGTAAAAGCTTAAAATATCTTACAGTTAGTTAAATGATTACACAATTTTGGACGACTGACTCTTGTTTATAGGATTAAAGATTATACGACACTTTCTTCCGTACCGTTCAAACGTTGTATTTGGCATTTCACCAAAAACGAATCAATTATTTGCTTGAACCGAGCCTAACCTGTAATTAGGTGGAATTTCGACTTCGTTGAACATTTTACCGCGTGTATGGATTTTTTTCTCTTTCTCTTCCAGTAGCTCTTTTTAAAGCACTGGCTCGGTTTACCAAAAAGGTGAAAAATAATATGCTATAGAACATATGTCGATGTAGAACTAGAAATGGGCCAGTTGAACATGTGGTGTTATAGTTTTTGTTATATGACCGTAGAAGGTATCGGTAGGTGTAGTTGTATAGATATACGTTGTTGATGAGGTAATTTTTGACGTAGATGGTATATTGTTCCCCTTCAAAAAGAGTCATCTTTTGAGTAATATTTTATCGAAGATTTATTCGGTTTATAATGATAATAAAAATTAGTAATGTTAAGCTGTGAATAATTTAAAAATCTTGATAACGAAACAAATAATACTCGTAATTTTACTTGATTTTTATTTAAAATGAAAAATTCTATCAATTAAGAAATACACGCTACAGTGTGTAGGAAAAATTCTGATCAATGCGTGGCTTTAATTTTTTTCACCAAACTAACGAAGCGAAATGATTTCAACGATTTACCAAACACGCCACGTTTTTTTCCAAAAAAATCAAAAACAAAGCGTATGTTTTCATGTTTTTAACCAATGATACGGTAATAAAGCTGTTTATTTGAATTTCCAGTTTTGAAACCGGTTCTGTGGCTCCCAAAAATTAGGGTAATTAAAAAATTTTCTAATAAGGGTTATTGAACTTCGGCGGAACCGGTTTCAAAACTATGTCTTGAAATTCAAATTAACCGTTCCAATGCATTCTACTTGGATACCATGTTGAACTATACCTTTTGTACATTTATTGATTTTTTGAGCTGAAAAATGTCTCGTTATTTTTTAGACAACTTGTAGTACGGGCTTTTTAGGTTTGAACCTGATCAAAATTCATGGTAAGCTAAAATTTTGTAAATGGGTACTGTCAAGTAGGTATTGCAATACTCCCCAACGTCTCTACAATCTGTTCATATTTTTACCCTTGAGGTTGGGGGTGCAAAATTTGGTTTTTTGGCAATAACTTCTCAAACAATGACCTTACGAAAAAAATATTGAAACCAAAGTTGTAGAGCATCAATAGACGAACATTTTTCCTTCTTTAACTTTTTCTCCCAGCAGGCTTGGAGAGGGGGGGGCTAGGATGTGCAGAAATAATTCGCGTTTGAAAATTTAATTTTCAAATATCTACTCATTTTACTTTTAGGAGCAGTTGTTCTGCATAATACTTCCCACTTTTGAGTAAAACAAAAAAAAATACGAGAACAATCGCTTTTCTCAAACTCGGGGCGGGGGAAGGGGGGTGATTCTGCTGAAAAAGGGGCAATTTTCTCCGAACATAGATCGGTTACAATAAAAAATTCAAAAAATTGATTCAGACCAAGGTCTTAGAGCATTAAAAGACAAAGATTTTCGTTTTTTTTTTTTTTGTTTTTTCCGTTAGTGGTCATAAGGAGGGGGGGCTATGGAGAAAACATAACAAATAATATTGGAAAATCTCTCATTAATTAAATAAGTCGCCCAATTCGGGCCCAGAGTTTAAATTGATGTAAAAATCGTGTTCAGCACCTACAAAAACCTCAGAATGAAGTTCATTAGATTTTTAGTTGGCTGGAATTTATGTCTGCCTCTCATCAACGTAACGCAATTAGTGAGAAAATTTTTTGATATCATTTATTTCTGTTGTATTCCTAGCTACTCCCTCTCCCCCTCCCTCATGACCATTAACGGAAAAAATTAAAAGAAAAACGAAAATATTTGTCTTTTAATGCGCCAAGGCGTTGGTTCCAATTAATTTTTCGAACTTACTTTTTCAGCTGAGCCCCCCCCCCCCTCCAGCGCTCACTTTGAGGAGTAGGGATTGTTCTAGCATTTTTTTTTTTTACATAGCAGTGGGAAGTACTATGCAATACAACCGCTCCTAGCCCATTTTTGAAAATTATTTGTGTTTTAGAGAAATTTTCAAACGTGACTTACTTCTGCATGGCCTAGCTGACTCCCCCCTCCCCCCTCCCAAAAAAAACCTCTTAGGAGAAAAAGTGAAAGAAGTAAAAATGTTGGTCTTTTGGTGCTCTACAACTTTGGTTTCTGCATTTTTGTCGTAAAAACGTTATTTGACAAGTTATGCAACCCTTTGCCCTCCAAAAAAGGGTAAGAATATGTACGGATTTCTGAGAAGTTCGTTAATATTGAAATATGCATCCTGCACAGTACCAATTTATGAAATTTACGCTTTTCGTGAATTTCGCTCGAGTTTGTACGATTTTTGAGCTGGAAAGCCCGTACTTATTGTACGAAAAACTAAAAAAAAAATTCCCTCTGTATAGAAAGCTCCTAGCGTGATGGATATTTGGTAAAAAAAATAAAATCTACCGATCAGTACTTTTCATTCACACCGTACGCACGTATATGAAGACGGCATTTATATGGCATTTGAGTGTTGATGCTACCTACCGTATGTACACCTACACTACGCCTTTGTAAGGTTTTAAAGGACAGGAAATATTTAAAGGTTGAGGCCACGGTGGTATAACAGTTCACCTTGTTCCATTCATTATCGGCATTTTCGAATTCATCGTCGCGAATAAAATTTACTACGTCACGACATTGGACGATACAATTAGAATTTTTTTTTTTTTTTTTTTTTTTTTTTGTCTCTCGGTATACTATGAAAATTGAACCGAACGCGCAAAAATAACGGCACGGCGAGCGATAGAGAATAAAAAAAAAAAAAAAATCCGTAATAAAGCCGGTCTATATTTATACGAAACTGAATGGAAAATCTTTGGACAAATCTGTCACGCGTTTCATCCATTTATATATGATTTGCCGTTACGCTAGAAAGTTTCTTCTTATACGTACGGTTCCGTGTTCCGCGTCCGAAATACATATAATGCAATAAAATGAAAAGTGTAAAAGAATTATCAGTATTTTTTTTCCTACGACTCGCTCGTACGTACTTAGATGTGTCTATTTTGTAAATAACGCGTCATCATCGGTAATTCGAATTACGTTTACCGTTTTGACGAAACGTCGTATGCATACGTATATGTCAGGTCTGTACATATTACGCTACTCATACGACATTAGCGGCGTGTAAAGCTGATAAATGAATATTTACGAAAAAAAGAAAAAGGCATACTTGCGCTGTCGGCCGAAAAGGGAATTGACCTTAACGAGATCGTCCCCCCTCCCCCTATTGCGAACAGAACTTTATACGTACAAGGTGAGAGCAATAAGTTGAGCTGAAATTTCACGGTCGCCCCAGGAGAGAAGATTTATAAAAGCAGAAAATACGCTAGCTACATCCGTTTGTCAGCAATCTTGTAAGAAATAGGCTGCGTAAAGGTCAAGGTTAACCAAGGGTTAATACGAAGCTATTGAAATGTTACCTAATCTTTATTACGTGGTTTGTTGTACGAACTTTGGGCTATAAAATGTCAAAAAATAAAAAAAAAATGCTCGTCGAGGTATTGGTCGATTTGGTTTTTATTCCATGATGCACGTACTTTACCTATACGGAACCACTAAGTATAATCCATTTTACAATGGTAAATGCCAAGTAGAATGCATACGCAGATGGAGTGTAAATACGATAAATATTTTTAAAGATGGTCTCATTTTGATATTGAGCCAGATTGATGGTGATTTTGATTAACTTTTTCTTCGTATTGTGCGGAGACGATTTGTATACCCATTGCAGATGTACTAACTGGAATTTTCGCAATCGTAACTATCGAGTAAACAATTAGGAAACAATTCGAAAATTTACTTTATGACCTATTTTTAAATGAAGAACAATCGCATACGTGTATCTGTTACTCTCTTCCTCAATGACTGCCAAAACACGCATGTTGTCTACCTCTCTCTAGTCATATATTTCTGTTGTTATTGTTACTTTTGTTTTTCATTTTTATTGGGTTCGCATTGTACGTTGGTTTAATTTTCAGTGCTGTTTTTTTTTTTTTATTTCTGTCACGTTTCAAAATGGTTGATTTTTCGTGTTACTTCGAAGGCAGCAGATGAACGCGTGATAAAACAATATACGTTGAACGATTAGGATGCGGGTGCGTGATTTAGGTGAAGGCTGAAGGGTTATCTACCGTGAAACGTGGCAGGGTGAGTTTGTTTTTTTGTAAAAAGGTTTAAAATTCAGCGACGTCTAATGTGGCCGGGATGTTGGGGGTGCGATGATGTTGTCAATTGAATCTTTTCATCGTAAAAGTGCACCGTGTTTTGTCGATGAAAAAGGAAAGTCTGCGAAAAGTTTATGGACATGTGTTTTCAGTCAGCGTTTTGTATTTTATATCTAGTTCGAGTATTTTCATTAATTCTGTACCTGCAAATGGCAAGGTAGATGAAAATTTTTGAATTTTTGAATTTTTTTTTTCAATTAAAATATTATTAAACATTGCCGAAGTTGATTCAAATATTCCCCTGTGCTGAAAAAAATGAATTGGACTGACTGTAGGAAAAACACCGTAATCAATTCCAAGAAACTCGGTAATCTTGTGATAGGGCTGGAAACTTTAACCGATTCCAGTGATACTAAGGTAATTTTTCTGTTAGGTAACTTTATACTGAATTTGTAGCAGTCCGTAGTCATTATGGAGTTTTCTAATAAACTGTTGTTTTACATTATTTCGATAATTTTCTTCGGTTTTTCTTAGTAAGTCTCCCTGTTTCATGGGTACCTACGCTGCCTACCCAGCACCAGCTCACATTTTTAGATCAGAAATTACATTTCGAAAATTCGAGTGAAACGAATGCCAAAAAAATGCCCAAAACTAACCGTCCGAAATTAATTTGAGCTCGAATAACTATAAAAAGCCGGATTACCCTTCTCACATAATCAGAAATCACTACATATCTAGAAGCCATACAAAAATACTCTGAACACACATTGTGTTTCACCGACAGCTCAAAATCAGATCCTGAATACTTCGAATACGCCTTCTCTGTTGGTAATAAAATCGAAAAATACAAATCTCACAAATCCTCTTCTATCTTCACTCGTGAA